>PISX010024375.1:0-28009 GCA_004024625.1 Mellivora capensis
GTGTGTGGTTTAAGGAAATGGTCCAGTTTCATTTTTCTGCATGTGGCTATCTAATTTTCCCAATACCAGTTGTTGAAAAGACAGTCTTTTATCCATTGGACATTCTTTCCTGCTTCATCAAAGATTAGTTGACCGTAGAGTTGAGGATCTATTTCTGGGCTCTCTATTCTGTTCCATTGATCTATGTGTCTGTTTTTGTGCCAGTATCATATGTCTTGATGATGATAGCTTTGTAATAGAGCTTGAAGTCTGGAATTGTGATGCTACCAACTTTGGCTTTCTTTTTCAACATTCCTCTGGCTATTCAAGGTCTTTTCTGGCTCCATATAAATTTTAGGATTATTTGTTCCATTTTTGTGAAAAAATTGATGGTATTTTGATAGGTATTGCATTAAATGTGTAGATTGCTTTGGGTAGCATAAACATTTTCACAATATTTTCTCTTCCAGTCCATGAGCATAGAACATTTTTCCATGTCTTTGTGTCTTCCTCAGTTTCGTTCATGAGTACTTTATAGGGTTTTTAAAAAAAGATTTTATTTATTATTTATTTGGCAGACAGAGATCACAAGTAGGCAGAGAGGCAGGCAGAGAGAGAGGAAGGGAAGTAGGCTCCCTCTGAGCAGAGAGCCAGATGTGGGGCTCCATCCCAGGACCCTGGGATCATGACCTGAGCCAAAAGTAGAGGCTTTAACACACTGAGCCACCCAGGCACCGCACTTTATAGGTTTCTGAGTACAGATTCTTTGCCTCGTTGGTTAGGTTTATTCCTAGCTATCTTATGGTCTTGGGTGCAATTGTAAATGGGATTGGCTCCTTAATTTCTCTTTTGTCTGTCTTGTTCTTGGTGTATAGAAATGCAACTGATTTCTGTGCATTCATTTTATATCCTGGCACTTTACTGAATTTCTGTACAAGTTCTAGCAGATTTGGAATGGAGTCTTTTGGGTTTTCCACATAAAGTATCATATAATCTGCAAACAGTGATAGTTTGACTTCTTTGTCAATTTGGATGCCTTTAATTTCTTTTTATTGTCTGATGGCTGAGGCTAGGACCTCTAGTACTATGTTGAATAACAGTGGTGATAATGGACATCCCTGCTGTAATCCTGACCTTAGCGAAAAAGCCTCTCAGTTTTTCTCCATTGAGAATGATACTCACTGTGGGTTTTTCATAGATGGCTTTGATGATATTGAGGTTTGTGCCCTCTATCCCTATACTGTGAAGAGTTTTGATCAAGAAGGGATACTGTACTTTGTCAGATGCTTTTTTAGCATCTATTTAGAGTATCATGTGGTTCTTGTTCTTTCTTTTATTAATGTGTTGTATCACACTGATTGATTTGTAGATGTTGAACCAACCTTGCAGCCCTGGAATAAGTCCCACTTCGTCGTGGTGAATAATCCTTTTACTGTACTGTTGGATCCTATTGGCTAGTATTTTGGTGAGAATTTTCGCATCTGTGTTCATCAAGGATATTGGTCTGTAATTCTTTTTTTGATGGAATCCTTGTCTGGTTTTGGGATCAAGGTGATGCTGGCCTCATAAAATGAGTTTGGAAGTTTTCCTTCCATTTCTATTTTTTGGAACAGTTGCAGGAGAATAGGAATTAATTCTTCTTTAAATGCTTGGTAAAATTCCCCTGGAAAGCCATCTGGCCCTGGGCTCTTGTTTGTTTGGAGATTTTTGATGACTGTTTCAATCTCCTTACTGGTTATGGGTCTGTTCAGGTTTTCCATTTCTTCCTGGTTCAGTTTTGGTAGTTTATAGGTCTCTAGGAATGCATCCATTTCTTCCATATTGTCAAATTTGCTAGCATATTGTTGCTCATAATATGTTCTTAAAATTGTATTTCTTTGGTGTTGGTTGTGATCTTTCCTCTTTCATTCATGATTTTATTTATTTGGGTCCTTTCTCTTATCTTTTTGAGAAGTCTGGCCAGGGGTTTATCAATCTTATTAATTCTTTCAAAGAACCAGCTCCTAGTTTCATTGATTTGTTCTACTGGTTTTTTTGTTGTTGTTGTTTGTTTGTTTTGTTTTAGTTTCTATTTCATTGATTTCTGCTCTGATTTTTATTATTTCTCTCCTGCTGGGTTTAGGCTTTATTTGCTGTTCTTTCTGCAGCTCCTTTAGGTGTAGGGTTAGGTTGTGTATTTGAGACCTTTCTTGTTTCTTGAGAAAGGCCTGTATTGCTATGTACTTCCTTCTTAAGACTGCCTTTGCTGCATCCCAAAAGATGATTTTGAACAGTTGGGTTTTCATTTTCATCTGTTTCCATGAATTTTTTAATGCCTCTTTAAGTCCTGGTTGACCCATTCATTCTTAGTAGGATGCTCTTCAGTCTCCATGTGTTCTTTCCAAATTCCCATTTGTGATTGAGGTAGACCTTCAGAGCATTATGGTCTGAAAATATGCAGGGAATGAGCCCAATCTTTTGGAACCGGTTGAAACCTGATTTGTGACCTAGGATGTGATCTATTCTTGAGAATGTTCCATGCGCACTAGAGAAGAATATGTATTCTGTTGCTTTGGGATGGAATGTTCTGAATATATCTGTGATTTCCATCTGGTACAGTGTGTCATTTAAGGCCTTTATTTCCTTGTTAATCTTTTGCTTGGATGATCTGTCCATTTCAGTGAGGGGAGTGTTAAAGTCCCCTACTATTATTGTATTACTATTGATGTGTTGTTTTTTTTTTATTTTGTTCTTAATTGGTTTATATGAGCTGCTCCCATGTTTATGGGCTGCTCCCATGTTAGGGGCAGAGATATTTAAAATTGTTAGTGCTTCTTGTTGGACAGACCCTTTGAGTATGATATAGTGTCCCTCCTCATCTCCTATTATAGTCTTTGGCTTAAAATCTAATTTATCTGATAGAAGGATTGCCATCCCAGCTTTCTTTTGATGTCAATTAGCATGGTAAATTGTTTTCCACCCCCTCACTTTCAATCTGGAGGTGTCTTTGGGTCTAAAATTAGTTTCTTGTAGACAGCATATTGATGGGTTTTGTTTTTTTAATCCATTCTGATACCCTGTGTCTTTTGATTGGGGCATTTAGCTCATTTACATTCAGGGTTACTATTGAGAGATATGAATTTAGTGCCATTGTATTGCCTGTAAGGTGACCGTTACTGTATATTGTCTCTGGTCCTTTCTGGTCTGTTGCTTTTAAGCTCTCTCTTTGCTTAGAGAACCCCTTTCAATATTTCCTGTATAGCTGGTTTGGTGTTTACAAATTCTTTTAGTTTTTGTTTGTCCTGGAAGCTTTTTATCTCTCCTTCTATTTTCAATGATAGCTTAGCTGGATATAGTATTCTTGGCTGCATGTTTTTCTCATTTAGTGCTCTGAATATATCATGTCAGTTCTTTCTGGCCTGCCAGGTCTCTGTGGATAAGTCTGCTGCCAATCTAATACTTTTACCATTGTATGTTACAGACTTCTTATCCCAGGCTGCTTTCAGGATTTTCTCTTTGTCACTGAGACTTGAAATTTTACCATTAGATGATGGGGTGTGGACCTCTTCTTACTGATTTTGAGGGGGGTTCTCTGTGCCTCCTGGATTTTGATGCTTGTTCCCTTTCCATATCAGGGAAATTCTCTACAATAATTCTCTCCAATATACCTTCTGCCCCCATCTCTCTCTCTTCTTCTTCTGAAATCCCAATTATTTTAATATTGTTTTGTCTTATGGTATCACTTATATCTCAAATTCTTCTCTCGTGTTCCAGTAGTTGTTTGTCTCTCTTTTGCTCAGCTTCTGTATTCTCCATCATTTGGTCTTCTATATCACTAATTCTCTCTTCTGCCTCATTTGTTCTAGCAGTAGGAGCCTCCATTTTTTATTGCACCTCATTAATAACTTGTTAAATTTCAGCTTGATTAGATTTTAGTTCTTTTATTTCTCCAGAAAGAGCTTTTATTTCTCCAGACAGGGTTTCTCTAATATCTTCCATGCCTTTTTTCGAGCCCAGCTAGCCCAGCTTGAGAATCATCATTCTGAACTGTAGATCTGACATATTACCAGTGTCCATATTGATTAGGTCCCTAGCCTTCAGTACTGCCTCTTGTTCTTTTCTTTTGTGGTGAGTTTTTCCCACTTGTCATTTTATCCAGATACGAATATATGAATGAGAGAATAAAATTCTAAAAGAGTGGCAAAGATCCCAGAGAAATGTTTGCTAATCAAACCAGAAGAGACCCCAAATCATTGGGAGAAGAAAGGAGGTAAAAAGAAGTTTAAAAAAAAATTTAAAAAAATATATATATATTAGACTGGTGAATAGAACAGAGCCACCCACTTGATTTTGGGTGCATTTTGGTCTCTTAGAAGAAACTACCTCCCAAATTTTTAAAGAAAGAAAGAATACACACACACACACACACACACACACCCCCCAAAATAAGGGTAAACATGATAAAGGGATGGAATATGACTGTAAAGATGAAATTTTTTAAAAAAAATTCTAAAAAAGGAATTGATAACTTAAGCTGCTTGGGAAAAGAAATTGGAGAGAATTTGCTCCGGCTGGAGACTAGAACAAAGCCCTGTGCTAGACTTAGGGTATATTTTGATCTATTAGCAGAAGTTGTATTCCAAAATTTTTTAAAAGAAAAAACCCTATATGTATGGAAAAATTAAAGTTAGATAGAATGAAGGATAAAAATATAACTATAATAATGAAGATTTAAAAAGTTTTTTTTTAAGAAAGGTATTGTTAAGATAAACTAAAAACGTTAAAAGAGGAAAGAGGAAAAGTTAAAAAAATTAGAATAAGAGAAAACTAAAATTAAAAAAATTTAACTTTGCAAGATTGAAGAATCATGGGGAAAAAGCCATGAATACTTTGCTTTCCCCTCCTCTGGACTTCCCCTGTTCTTGATCAGTGAGCTTTGTCTTGGCTGGATGTTCTTGCTGATCTTTGGGGGAGGGGCCTGTTGTGGTGATTCTCAAATGTTTTTGCCCAAGGTGGAATTGCACCACCCTTGCCAGGGGCCAGGCTAAGTAATCTGCTTGAGTTCACTCTTGAGAGCTTTTGTTCCCTGAACACTTTCTGTAGAGTTCTGGAGGACGGGAAAAAAAATGGTGGGCTCCCAGTCTCCAGCCCTCTGAGAGCTCGGGGCCTCGCTCCTCAGTGTGCCCTCAGAGAAAAGCACTCAATCACTCCCGTCTTCCTGGTCTCTGGCCATGCTCCGAGCTCACCCAGCCTGTGACCGAGCATTTCTGTCTCTGGCACATAGCCCTGTTTGGAGTCTCCAAATGCAGCAGATTCCTGCCACTCTGCTCTTCCGGTGGCTCTCCCCGGATCTGCCACTTGTGGGCTATCTGCTCAAAGAGCAGTGGTCTGATGGTGTCACGGATCACAGTTTAAGGTAATCCCGAGCTGAGAGCTCACTCCTCGGCTTTGTCTCTGTAGCTGGCTTACCCGCTCTAATACCTGCGAGCTCTGCTACACTCAGACACCCCTGATCCTTCTGTGATCCCACAGGACTTGAGACCACAATGTCCCCATGAGGGCTTCACCCCCGCTTAGCCTCTGGAGCGATGTCCCTCAGTGGAACAGACTTTTAAAAGTTCAAATTTTGTGCTCTGTTGCTCCACTGCTTGCCGGGAGCCGGCCCCTGCCCCTGCGGTCTATCTTCCTGTAGCTTCGGATTCACTTCTCCACACGTCCTACCTTTCAGAAAGTGGTCAATTGTCTGTTTCTAGAATTGCTGCTCTTCTTCTCTTCGATTTCTTGTTGGGTTTGTAGGTGTTCGGATGGTTTGGTAACTATCTAACTGAACTCCTGCAACCTGATGTTCTCTCAGTCTGCTACTTCTCTGCCATCTTGACTTCTCTCTCCATGCTATCCCTTTTCATCTTTCATCCAGCTCCCTCCCTGTCACAATATAGCTGCAGCAGTTCTAGCTATCATGATCTCACACCAATGTCTAGAGGTAAGAAAAGAGAACCTCTTCCTTGTGTTTCTGTAGAAAAGCCAAGAAACTTTATCAGAAGCAACCTCCCCACTGTTCCATCCTACTCATACTTCTCTTCAAGTTTTGTTGGCCATAGTAGGGTCATAATGGAAGTGAAAGTACCATGACTTGTTGGATGACATAAATGTCACTTATGCGGGTGGGACTAGAGCACTTGGCCAATTGGATGAACACAGGTAATTGTCAGGATGGGAAAAGAGGGCAATGGTGTTTAGTTGACATAGACCCTGCTACACTGAGAAGCACCATTCCAAAAAAATTGGCAAAACGAATTCAATTGGTGAATGCATGTTATTAAATACTATGCATTGATTAGAGTGAATATGTGTAGAACAACATAGGTAGATCATAAAAGCACAGTATTCAGTGAAAAACAGTGGGAAAGAGAACAAAATCTATCATATAAAATATGGTGATAGTGTTTCAAAACACATGAACACTGGAACTTTCACATATTGCTGTCAGGGGCATAAACTGGGCACAGTGACTTGGGAAAACTATCAGGCAGGTTCTGTTAATGGTAAACAAAAGCATGCCCTACTTCCCAGTAAACTGGTCTTCTAGCTGTATAAATATGCATGTCTGTATAAATGTGCACCAGATATGTCTGGGAATATTCAGAGCAGCACCAGTCATAGCAGTCCCAAACTGGAAACCAGCCACCCAACTGTCCATCAACTAGAGAATGGATAAATCCATAGTGGTATAATTCCACAGTGGAAAACTGTAATGGAATACAGTATTCACTGGAATGCTGTACAGTGATGACAGCAAATGAACTACTATTATACACCACAACTAGTGAAATGAGTCAGTTACTCAAGAGTTTTAACCGTATGCTTCCACTTACATAAATGTCAAAGTTAGGTAAAATTAATCTACAATAATAGGAGTCAATATAGTGATTACGTGTTCAGGGAGGGTCATAGCTATTGGGAGGGGACTCCTGGTGGGCTGGTAATATTTTATTTCTTAACATATGTGGTGGTCTCATGGATTTATTTGTGAAAATTCACTGAGCTGTACAGTTATGATGGGCATTTTTCGATATGTATGCTATACTTAAATTATTTTGCCTCAAAAAAAAAAATCATGCACATATGCAGTAGCACTCATTTGGGGTGCCTGGGTGGCACGGTTGGTTGAGTGTCTGAATCTTGGTCTCAGCTCAGGTCATGATCTCAGGGTGGTGGGATTCAGCCCCCTATTGGGCTTCTGCACTTAGTACCAAATCTGCTCAAGATTCTTTCTCCCTGTGCACTTCCTCCCACCAAGGATGTATGCTCTCTCTCCCTCTCAAATAAATAAATAAGTCTTTTAAAAAAAAGGAAAAAGGTCTCAAAATAGTATTCACTTAATCAATATTCAGTGACTATTTCTAGGCACTCTCTAGACACTGAAAATACAAAGGGAACTCAGTCCCTGCCTTCGTGGAGCTTAATCTTAATAATAAAAATAAATGTAGTAATGATCACAGCAGATAATACTTAAATAGTATAGATTATTTGCTGAGTAAAATTGTGATGGTTTGATGTAGATACTGTCATCCTCACAGTTTTAGAGCTGAGGAAATCGAGGCACAGAGCTGCCTGCTGAAGATCACAGAGTGAGGGTAGAGTGAAAATTCAAGCCTAATAACTAGAACTCTGGAGTCTGGCTTTTACCCATGATGCTGTATCGCCTCTCATTCCAGTAAGGAGAGACAGACAAAAAACAAAGGTAGGTATGAGAAGAATTTTAGGTGGCAGGTACTGTCACTGAGAAAAACCATGGTATAGTGCAGAAAGTGACAAGGGGATTGCTGTTTTGAATAGGATGTTTAGGGAAAGTTTTTAAAAGTAAAGTGACGATGAGCCATGAGAGACTATGGACTCTGAAAAACAACCTGAGGGTTTTGAAGGGGCGGGGGGGGGGGGGGGAGGTTGGGGGAGCCAGGTGGTGGGTATTATGGAGGGCACGCATTGCATGGAGCACTGGGTGTGGTGTAAAACTATGAATTCTGTTACGCTGAAAAGAAAGAAATTTAAAAAAAGGAATAAAAATTAAAAAAAAGAAAAGAAAAAGAAAAAATAAAAATAAAGTGACGCTTGAAAACTAGACATGAAGAAAGTGAGTGAGCCATTGGATAGCTGAGCAGTAAGTGTTTCAGGCAAAAGAAACAGCAAGGCTCTGCCTAGAAGGCCATGATGGCTAAAGTAGAATGAGATGGATGGAAGTGGGAGGGTATGATCTAATGGGAACAAGACCATGCATGGCCTTGTAGGCCAGTGCTTATTTTTATAAGGGTATATACCTATCCAATGACAGATATAGTATGCTTATTAGAGTGAATGCTCACCATAGGGAATAGCTAAAGGGATCTTGAATAAAAAAATAAATGCAAAGTTAGTACCAACCTGTTAGTCTAGAGTGTCATTAGTATTATTAACTCAGTTTTATTTTTTAATTTTTTTAAAACACAGTGTTAGATTAGTTTCAGGTATACAATCGAGTGATTTAACAATTCCACACATCATGCGATGCTTATCACAATACCCCCTTTCCCCCCTGCCCCCCATCCACCTCCCCTCTGGTAAACCATCAGTTTTTTTCCCTTTAATTAAGTCTGTTTCTTGATTTCTCTTTTACTCCATCCCTCTCACTTTGCTGGACTTTTTTGTTTCTTAAATTCCACATATGAGTGAAATCATGTGGTATTTGCTTACTCTGACTTGTTTCACTTACCAATATACTCTCTAGTTCTATCCACTGTCAGTGCAAATGGCAAGATTTCGTTCTTTTTTATGGCTGAATAATATTCAGTGTGTGTGTGTGTGTGTGTGTGTGTGTGTGTGTGTGTGTGTATACACCCCATCTTTCTCCATTGATTAATCGATGGACACTTAGGCTACTTTCATAGTTTAGCTACTGTAAATAATACTGCTATAAACAAAGGGTGCATGTATCCCTTTGAATTAGTGACTTTGTATTCTTTGGATAAGTACCCTGTAGTGCCATTGCTTGATTGTAGGGTAGTTCTATTTTTAACTTTTGGAGGAACCTCCATACTATATATCTGAATTGTGGGGTAGAGATGGAAACAACTCTGGCATAGTCTTTAACCAAAACGGACTCTATACTCCATCTCCACACCACCATAAATTATCCCCAAATTAAAATGATTGCATCAAATTTCCACTTCACAGAAGAAAGGTATGCCCTACATATGTTAGGACTTCTTTATTACTCACATGGGTGGCAATATCTACAGTGGCTAGCACTGCCTCTGGCCTGCAGTGTAGCAAGAGTCCTCTTTTCATCTTAACAAACAATCTTATCAAAAGAGTGACAAGACATACTTCTTTAAAAAATGAAAATCAGTCCTCTAAAAATATATATAATGTATGGTCTTATTTTTTTTCTGGAAATGTCAGACACATTGACCACTAAATGCATTGATGTTTAAAATAGTGTGATTTCTTCAAAACATCCTGCTTGTATATCAGTATACCCCAAGAAGCATCAAGACTTATTATTTGTATTTAAAATTAGTTTATTTCTTTGCCCAGAGGAAAAGGTATGCACTTTGTTAGTTGTATGAGATCTTGCTTTAGGTTGGAAAGGTTTAGAAAGAAAGGTTAGAAAGAAAAGTCTGTCTCCTTCTTTAGTTTTGAGTTTTCAAAATCCAGAAAAGTATCTTCTAAAAGAAGACAATTTTCCTGTAACAATTCAGATGAAATAATATTTAAAAGGAGTTCAGAAATTATGCTTTAGACTTTATCAAGAAATTTCAAAGAAAAAAGAAGAGTAGAAAGAGAACCATCTTCTGTGATTGGACTCTCAAATGAACTTCTAGGTTTCAGGCCTATATTAAAAGGGAAATGTAAAAAAGACAGACAGTACAATAATTTATAATGCACTTGTTACTCTGTTCACTATTTATTGAATGTCTCCTGAATGTCAAACCCTGTGCTAAGTACCTGAGAAATATTGATGAGGGAAAAGAGACACGGTCCTGCCTTCATCATGCTACAGGCTAAAAGAACAGCGGACATCACTAATTACACAAGCGTAAAAAACTGTGAATGTGATAGTGCTATGGAGAAGAAGCTCAGGTACAGTGAGAGCCTATAAGGAAGACTTTGGACTATTGAGGTTATTTAGAGAAAGCTGTTCTGGAAACATGATGATTAAATTCTGATCTGAAGGAAGAAGGTAGGATGAACTTGTTGAAGGAAGAAAGGAAGAAGGTACAAAACAGAGGGAAGAGCCAAGTAATGAGAGGGAATGTAGAACAGAAAGAAAGTCAAGAGGGCTGGAATTCTCAGAGAAAGGAGGACTATAGACAAAAGTCATACTCATTTATTCACATAATCCAAATTTATTATATGCTTTCTGTGCCAAATCTTATTGTAGGTGCCAATTAGTGTTGACTTGTCACATAAGTAAAGACATTAAAAAGTTTTAACCATGCAGAATGGGGGGTGGATGTTGATATGATCATATTTGTGTTTTACAGAGCTAACTAGCTCTAATATGGAGAAAGGATGAAAAGAGGCCAGAGTGGATTGTGTTGATCAGTGAAGGGGCTGTTACAGTAATCTAGTTGGGAGACAATAACAGCTTGATGAGGAGAGTGGTGCCAGAGATGCCAAGAAATGGGTGGCTTCAAGAGATAATTTAGGAAGCAAACTAGGATGTTGTATGTAGTAGGCTGAGGGGCAGGGAGGAAAATGTCAAGGATGTGTCTGAGGTTTCTAGCTTGCATAGCTGGATAGGTTAGCTAAAACAATGGCGGTAATATCACCAGCCACTTTGACCTGGGTTTGGAGTGGTGAGGGACTGTGGGTGGGAGTTACTGAGGTAAAGTCTTTCATCAAAGTAGAATCCTTCCTCCAAATCGTTGTATATAACAAGCATGATCTCCTCAAGTCTCTACTTTTTTGGTATTGTTGTTTCTGTTTTTTTCTGGACAGAGTAGACATGTTCTATGTATGTTAGAACTTCACTGGTTCTGATGCTCCATGTGAACAGTGCAGGCTTTTAAGAACTATACTATTTTGGCCATGCATGTTGCCAAGAGCCTCTTTTTTGCTTTAGTCACAGCATGTTCTGAAAAGAGCAGTAACACTTCATTCCCTAAGACCAATGCAAGAATGCAATGGAAGAGGTAGATTGGGGAGGGGAGAATGCACCCCAGCTTCTCAGTTGGGAGGTAGGTAAGATCAAAGCCCAGAGCTAGGAGATATAGTCCATGAGGCTAGAGTGTGGGGTGGGCCATCTGGCTTGGTAGGAGATGAGGGTGAAGGAGTGGGCTGAGGTGACTTCCCAGAGGGCTCTCTGTATTTTGCTAAGGTTTGACTTCACTGAAAGGGCAGTGGGGGGTGGACTTTGAAAAGGTTAGGAGAATGTCAGGAGCAAGGTTAGATTTGCATTTTACAAAGACGACTTTATAATGATTTAAACTGCTTTTATTGTATGTACTTTTTCTGGACATGTGCTGTTTTCATAATAAAATAATTTTTAAAATGCTGATTTTGTCTGTGGTGTAGATTAGATAAGACTTGGAATGTGAAGATGAGATGCAGGGAGACCAATTAGGAAGCTGCTGCAACAGGAGGTTGCTAAATTGGAAGAAAAATGTAAACTTTGGAGCCAGGAAGACTTAAATTTGGATGGACCCTGGCTTTGCCATTTCTGGATTGTGTGAGTTTGGACTATTTTTCTTCAGGTCTTAGTTTTTTCATCTGTAAGAATACAGGGAGCAATACCTCCTTACATTATTCTCTGTTGTAAAAATTAGGTATATTAAGTTCTAGCATATAGTACTGTAAGTAAATGTATTTCTAGTTTTAATAGAGTGAAGAGTATGAATTAAGACACAGGCAATGGGAATGGAGAAGGGGGAATAGATGGCAGTGATTTTTTAAAACATTTATTTATTTATTTGACAGAGAGAGAGACAGCGAGAGTAGGAACACAAGCAGGGGGCATGGGAGAGGGAAAGCAGGCTTCGCGCTGAGCAGGGAGCCTGCTGTGGGGCTCCATCCCAGGGCTTTGGGATCATGACCTGGGCTGAAATTAGATGCTTAATGACTGAGCCACTCAGGTGCCCTGATGGTAGTGATGTTAAGGAGGTAGATTATATAAGCCTCAGAGACTGATGGAATGATGTTGGGGAGCTGCCATACTTCCTGGGAATCCTATGGATGGGATTAGGCAGATGGTGATTCCATTCACTTAGAGAACATAGGAGGAAGGTCAGGGTTATTGGTTGAATGAAGGGGCAAGGTGGGAATGAGGGGAATTATGAACTCAGTGTGGGACTTGTTACACTTGAGATGCTCTGAAGTCAGTTGGCTCTTTCGGTCTGTAGCTCTCTGGGAGAGTTGGGGCTCCATGATGGATATGGGAGAGGTGGTACTTTCTAATGAAAATGTGCTCAGAGTAATGAGTAGAGTAGGCCATAGGGAGCATGAGTGTTTTAAGAGGAAAGCACTAGAACAGGAGACAAAAAGAGCAGGGGACGGGGGATGTTAAGAAGGAAAACAGGAGTTTATAAGCCAAGAGAGAAAAAAATTTCAAGAGGGAGATAGTAATTAATTATGTCAGCTGGCACAGAGAGATCAGCTAAGGTTGACACTGAAAAAAATGTATTGGATTTAGCAACTGGTGGTGGGAGGTAAGGCTGGTGTCACAGTTTTGCTAGAGATTCTTTTGTAGAGTGCTAGGGCCAGAATCCAGATTGCAGTCTGTGGAAGAGTGGACAGGAGATAAGAAGTGGGCATGGGGTAGAATTGTCCTCTGTTCTTTTTCTGAGGGGAAAGAAAAAAATAGAGATGGCGGTGTTTTGTGTGTTGATTTTAAGAAGCGAATGCTTGGGTGTGTGAAGTAGCCAAACTAGAGAGAGAGAGAATAGGGTGATTCTGAACTATGTGGGAGGGGGTGGAATTTGCCAGCACAGGTGAAGGAATTAGCCAGAAACCAGAAAAGGGAGGTCACTTCCTCTAGAATGAGGGTATAGATAAAAATAGATAAAAGCATGGGTTGGGAAGGTGTGAAATATTGAGGAAGTTCATGCTGATGATCTCAATAGTCTTTGTGAAGAGGTGTATGGAGAGAATGGCACCAGTCACAAGGCATGAGGATTAGGAAGAAAGATTTGCTTTTATTAAGCTGTTTGGGGGGCCAGTAACAGTTGCTTATAAGTGGGCTCTGGAAGGGATTGTTGAGTAGTACTCTAGCATCTGTTGGAGCTGAAAGTAATTCACTGGCTGGGTATCCTCCACCAGTGTTCTCCATTGTACCAGCAAGACTCAGGAAGGGGCTGACAGAAGCAAAGGGGCAGTACTTAGTGTATGGAGGTGTTGAATGGGAGGTGAGGGTTGAAGGGAGCTCCTGGATCCTGAGGATGTAGGCTATGGTGGACTACCAGTGGGACTGGTGAGTGTGTGTTTAGGAATAGAGAGGTCAAGTGGCCTCTCTTCCTCCTCCCCCTAACACCTGTAATCTGAATAGAAAAGCACAGGGTAGGGCACTGGGTTATCTATAAGGCTATCTTTACTTGGCCTCTAGTGGGGGGTTCCAATTGTTTTTTCTTTCTTGAGAGGAGGCAGCAATTTTTAAAAACTGAATTTAAAGGAAATGAGTTATGTAATATGAAGTCTTTAGACAATGGGAACACTGCAAAGACTTCAAACACTGGTGAAATGAAACAGTATTTCCAGAGGGATTACAAATAACTACAAGCCCTATTTTTAATTAAGTTAAAAAAAATCATTACAAGATAGTGCATGAATTATTCTTTCTTTCTTTTTCTTTCTTTCTCTCTTTCTCTTTCTCTCTTTCTTCCCCTCTTTCTTTCTCCCTTTCTCTTTTCCCCTCTTTCATTCTTTCTTTCTCTCTCTCTCTCTCTCCCTCCCTCCCTTCCCTTTCCCTTTCTCTTTCCTTTTCCCTTTTCCTTTCTCCTTTCTTTTCCTTTCACTAAATTGTCCTAAATATTTCATGTCTTACCTTAGTAAGAGGAAATAAAATGGGTTATAAGTAGCTGTTGATACTGGACTTTTCATTCAGGCCTGTGTGTGTGTTGTGTGTGTCAAGGAGTCCTCTCTGCATTTTGTGGTATTAGATGTCAAGTATGAGTGACAAATAAGAAAATCTGTGGGAGTTATTATCAGTAGCTAAAACTCTTTTTGCAGTTATTTTTTTTCAATGATAGGAATAAAGTATTGAAATCAAAGTGTTCAAGAATATGTAATTCAAGTAATAGTATCTTTAAAATTCTGGCAGGAGACGGGCAAGGAAGCAGTCAGTCTGGGGTTGGAGTTGGCAGTATAGTTCTGAAAGGGGTCAGTTATGCCAATAAATGCTCACTCCCAAGTGCTGCCCTTTTTATAGGTTCCCTCTCTACATTGCCTTGAATTAGTCTGGTTGGGGGAGATAGTGAGGAGAGAAATTAAGCCTTGTAGGGGAGCCCATTGATGACTCTTATGTGTGCTGAGGTTACTCTGAGGGCAGCCAGATTTCCTGCCAGAAGTTGCCGTGGTGCTATGAAAATGTCAGGAAGTGTTCGTAATACCACTGTTCTTAATAGCTCCAAAATGGAAACACAAAAATGTTGACCATAGGAGAAAAAAGTAAATAATTATGGCTAATTCTCATGATGGAATATTTACTTGCAATGAGTGAAAGTACAGATAACAGCAAGATGCTGAGTAAAAAAGAAAATCCCAGAAAACTATATATAGTACAATACCATTTTTGTAACATTCAAAAACAAGCAAAGGAAAAATAAACACAAAGTTTGGGATAGTGGTTACTCCTGAGGTGGTGAGGATGGAGGGCAGACAGAGGACGGCATGGAGAGAGCATATAAATAGATATAAGTCATTGTTAATATCATTGTTCAGGCTAAATGGTCTATTCATAGGTGTTTATATATTATTGAAATAAGATAAATAAAGAGAGCCATAAATGGATTAATGGAAATAGTAATTGAGAAACCAAATAAGCATACATTTCAAGTAGCATGACATTGTAAGCCAAAATATGTCCGTTAACATGGGCCCTGTTGGCAAGCACAGCCCTTCTCGCCTGGTAAGCAGGGCTCAAGAGACTCTTCCCACATGGGTTTAACTTCTAGTCTTGATGGACCGCAAATGAAGGAGTTCAGAAAGTTGTTAAATACCATGAAAACAAAAACATAACAATATCTTTTGAGTTGGTATGTGTAGGTATGTCTCTAGGATAGATAACCCAGAAATAGGTTAACTAAAGGGAAGAGTATGTACATTTAAATTTTTGGTAGATGCTGCCAAATTACTCTCCAAAAAAACGTGCAAATTGATATCAACACAACTTCTTTTTTTTGAAATGTATATATCTTTCCCAATACTGGCAATTACCAATGATTCTCAATCTTCTGGCTTAGCCTACTGGGAAAATAGGATATCTCATTTTTGCCTCAAACAACCAACTTGTAGGTGAGCTTCTGGTAAGGGAGTTATTAATGAATTGAAGACACTGTGCATATTTTTGTTCCATTATTGGTGAAATAATGGCTGTAGTTATATTTGCCTAAAAATTCTTTTTTTTTTTTAAAGATTTTTATTTATTTATTTGATAGAGATCACAAGTAGGCAGAGAGTCAAGCAGAGAGAGAGGGAGAAGCAGGCTCCCCACTGAGCAGAGAGCCTGATGCAGGGCTCGATCCCAGAACCCTGGGATCATGACCTGAGCTGAAGGCAGAGGCTTTAACCCACTGAGCCACCCGGGTGCCTCTATTTGCCTAAAAATTCTTAGGGAAGAGTTTTGACCTGTGACTAGATCTGTTACTCTCTAATCCATTTGAGCAGAAAGTAGTACTTACCTGAAGCACTTACAGGGATGGAAGAGGAGGAAAGGGAGATTTATTTGGTGCTTTTATGTGTCAAGTAGTGGGCTGGGGCTTTTGCATGCTTTCTCATTTAGTGTCTTCTTCATGGCAGCCCTCTGAGAAAGTCTAGAGGCTCAGAGAAGTGAAGACTTGCCTTAGTCATACAGTTAGGAAGTGATTCAGCTAGCTCTCATTTCATTTTTCATACTTTTCTTCCCATAAGCCTAAAGAAGATAGCACCATTTTAAGGATCTAGTCTTTTAATGGTTCTATTCCAGTGGTTCTTAACCTTGGCCATACATTGAAATTGCCTGGGGAACCAGAAAAAAATTATTCATGGCTAGGTTCTACTCCTGGAGATTCTGATGTGATTGGTCTGAGGTGTAGCCTAGACATTAGGATTTTTAAAAATCTCACAGAGATTCTCCTTTCAGCCAAGGTAGAGAGCCACTGGTCTAATTCAGTGATCTCCAGACTTCTTTTTAGACTTTCATTACCTATAATTTGATTTTGTGATACTGTCTTGCCATCTTATCTCCTGAAAGTTTTGCAACTTTTTTCTTTGGTTTATTTTGAGACATTTGGAAAAATGCCATCATAGACTTTGGAGTAATTGCAGCTATCCTAGTGTGAGATGGGTAGAAGGACTGCATTACTAAATTGAGGTCAGGAATTGCTGAGCTAATTATTTCTCAGATCTTTATTTTGCAGTTTTTAAAATCAGTAAACCAATTGCAGCATGACATAAGCAATCTTCTTCTTGAAGAAGAGTATCAGCAAAATATTAGTATCACTTATGACTTTTTACAAATACATTTTAATCTGTTACTGAACATCAAATAGGGCAGGTCAGGGAGCTCAAAAAAGGAAATATGTCATCTGTAACAAAGGAAATCTTATTCAAATTTTATTCAGTTTTTCTGGGAATATTTACTCACTGCCCTATAAAAATAAAATAGCTTCTGATTGTCTTCCACATATACCTGATGAGCTTAGTTGGTGAAAACATTTTTCTCATCTGTGATATCAAGATGCCTTCCCCAACCTTCAGTGCAGCTTTAGAAAAACTGGCATCATTATTTTGGCAGCTCAAATGGGGCTTGTAATGCCTCCTACTCATTCATTTATTGTGGCTTATTCTTTTAACTGAAGTGTCATTAACATACAGTGTTGCATTCGTTTCAGGTGTACAACGTAGTGATGCCACAGCTATGTACATTGTGCTGTGCTCACCGCAGGTGTAGCATCCATCTGTCACTGTACAATACCACTACAGTACCACTGACTACATTCCCTATCCTGTGCCCTTCAACCCCATGACTTACTCATCCTATAACCAGAAGCCTGTTGTGGTTCATTCTTACTGTATGTTGATCTTCGACACCGCCTTTCTTTGTGACTCAGGCAACAGTTGCAGGAGAGCCATGTAGAGATTCTAGCAGAGACCTCGTTCCTTCCTTTCCAAAGCACTCATTATATTGTTCATATTTTAACTGGTAGGCTTTTTCAGACCCGTTTAATGTAACTCTGGCTATGGGGTCCTATTCAAATTCTGTGTAAACTGGGAGACTTTCTCCTTCCACTCTTCTTTTCTATAAGTCTCATTCATCATGGCTTAGTCCTAAGATCAGCTTTGCAAAAACCATGCACCAGAAAAGGACCAGTCTGGCGGCATGGGAAAAGCAGAGTTGGTGGACTATGCTTTTAATTCCATCTCAACAAGTTCCTATAGAATTTTGATTTATTCTTTTTGAGTTATTCCTTAATCTATAAAATAGAGATAGATAATAGTTCCTGAGGAGACTGTGCATGAAAGCACTTTGAAATATATAAAGTGTAGTGTAGTTCATTATGATTTATTTTTCACTGGTCTATTTTCCTCCTAATATCTGCCAAGTAAGTAAAATAAACAAAACCATCTTGAAGCTGCACTGTGGTGTATGCTGAGTGTGTGAAATTAGAGGTCGAAGGCCTGGGGTGAATCAGGGAAAATCATTTCATCTCAGCCCTAGTTTCCTTTTTTTTTTTTAAGATTTTATTTATTTGACAGAAAGAGATCACAAGTAGGCAGAGAGGCAGGCAGAGAGAGCAGGCTCCCCACTGAGCAGAGAGCCCGATGTGGGACTCGATCCCAGGACCCTGAGATCATGACCTGAGCCGAAGGCAGAGGCTTAACCCACTGAGCCACCCAGGCGCCCCCCTAGTTTCCATCTTTAAAAAGGATGTTAGTAGATGGACACCATCTGAGCGGATAGACAGATTAAATGCTATCAAGAATATGAAAATACTTTGTAAATAGGAAAGCACCTAACAAACATTAGCTAATTCTTTAAGTTTGGGTGCATGACCCATTCTTGGACTCATTAAGATTTATCCTTCAAGTCACCCCCAAGGTGAAGAACCTCATTTTACTTCCAGAACTCCCACTCTCTCCCATTTTGCTGCTCTTTTAGTAGGTGCTCCCACATGGACATCACTACTTTCTGACCTTTCTCTCTTTCACCTGCTTTACTTCCAGCCCTCTCCCACATTATGATGACATTTTCTTTCCCTGGCTTATATTTTCTTTATTATGAAATTACACTTCTTTTCATATAGGTGAAGATTGCAATAGTTTTCTTAGCAGCTGATTTATAGCAGCTTGTGGCTAGCATTTTAAGTGGATAGTTAATTGTTGAATTAATCCAAAATAAATGTTTAGATTGTGTTGTTCCTTCAGGGAGTATATTGTATTTTAGCGGTGATCAGAGTACCAGAACCCACAGTAATACAAATGTATATATTTCGGGTCTGTGTTAGATTTGAAGTAAATGTTTAAGGAAAAATGTGCCTTTGGTTACCATTCAAAGTGTACTTTTTAGTCAGCTCCTCACTATATTAAACTACAGTGCTGCTCTTAGATGGGAAAAAATCACTTTTTTTCCCCTTTTGGGATTCAGATAAAAAATTAATACCTTCACTATATTTTAAAGAATTTTAATAATGCCATATAATTATTTATTTTAATCCTTATTAAATACAAGATGATAAACTTTTAAAATATCATACAAATACTGAACACGTATATAACATAGCATCCCTGTCTTTAAAAAAAAAAAATGCCCCGGTCAGTTATGTTCTGATTTTAATAGTATTGCACAATGTTTTCTTCCAAAAAAAATAAAAAAAAAACCTCCGTATATTCTTTTTTTAAAAAAGCATTATTTCTAAGGAGGATGTTCTGCTAAGTACAGAGTTCTTAAAATCAAAATCAACTGACTTCCTGCTAGTCACGAATACCTAACACTGAGTAATAGATTTTTGAAACATTTCTGTGAACTCACAGGAACAATTAAAAAGTGAAAAACCAAACCAAATAAACATTTCTGATTATCCTAGAGATTTTTCTTCTCTTCCTTTCTCTCTCTCTCTCTTTCTTTCTTTCTTATGTTATGTTAGTCACCATATAGTACATCATCAGTTTTTGATGTAGTGTTCCATGATCCATTGTTTGCATATAACACCCAGTGCTCCATGCAATACATGCGTTCCTTAATCATCACCGGGCTAACCCATCCCCCCATCCTCCTCCTCTCTAAAACCATCAATTTGTTTCTTGGAGTTCATAGTCTCTCATGGTTTTTCTCCCCATCCGATTTCCCCTCTTCACTTTTCCCTTCCTTCCCCTAATGTCCTCCATGCTATTCCTTATGTTCCACAAATAAGTGAAACCACATGATAATTTTCTTTCTCTGCTTGGCTTATTTTCATTAGCATAATCCCCTCCAGTTCTAT
This sequence comes from Mellivora capensis, assembly GCA_004024625.1. Classification (NCBI taxonomy): domain Eukaryota; kingdom Metazoa; phylum Chordata; class Mammalia; order Carnivora; family Mustelidae; genus Mellivora; species Mellivora capensis. The sequence continues at coordinate 19,611 of PISX010024375.1, forward strand.
CCATATCGATGTAAATGGTGGGTATTCATCCTTTCTGATGGCTGAGTAATATTCCGTTGTATATATGGACCACATCTTCTTTATCCATTCGTCTGTTAAAGGGCATCTCTGCTCTTTTCAGAGTTTGGCTATTGTGGACATTGCTTCTGTGAACATTGGAATATATATGGCCCTTCTTTTCACTACATCTGTATCTTTGGGGCAAATACCCAGTAGTGCAATTGCTCAGTCATAGAGTAGCTCTATTTATAATTTTTTTAGCAACCTCCGCACTGTTTTCCAAAGTGACTGTACCAACTTGCATTCCCACCAACAGTGTAGGAGGGCTCCCCTTTCTCCACAGCCTCTCCAACATTTGATGTTTCTTGCCTTGTCAATTTTTGCCATTCTAAATGGTGTAAGGTAGTATCTCCAGGGAAATTCAAATCAAAATCACATTGAGATTTTTCTTCTTTCGAGTTCTTTATCTCCTGCTTTCTTCTAGGTGTTTTACCAAGTCATAAATTTCAACAACAAATCTTCCACAACTGCTTTTGTATAGTCAGAGAAAAAATGTGGCTTCTCCTGAATACATAATGACTTCTAAGGCATTTTTAATAAAAACAATACCTTCTTTCCTTTGGCTATGGGACTGTTCAGGCTGAGAGAGATTGAGGGATTATTTCACTCCAACAGCTGTATTTATTCCCAGATGTGGGAACTGGGCCCCAAGGAGGTGACAATTTACTTGAGTTCACACAGAGAACTCACTTTATTGCAGAGTTCTTGAGTAAGAATATGGATGGGCACATCTAGATATGAGATAAGAAATATCTTAGTTGTATTGGTTTATTAATGAGCTATTTGTCATTTTATCATTTATTCATTCATTTACTCATTCATTCATACATACTTCTGTTTTCTTGGGAAGGTGAAATAATAGAAGCAGGATTCCTGTCTTATTGCCGAGCTTGGGAGAGTTTTAGGTATAATAGAGATGTTTAAGGAAAAGTAAAGGAAAAAATTAGCCTCTTTTTGAAATGTATTCCTTCTCTGGCCTGATATGGTCTTAGTTCTCAACCCTTGGTCTTAGAAAAATAAAATCTTAAAGTGTGTGTCAGGGTGAGGCAGGGGGTTACCCCCAGCATTCCTGAGAAGAGCTTTGGCCTTAGGCAATTTGAGGGCAGAGCCATTGCTACTAGTTCCATTGTCAGCTCTAATTGTTTGAAAGTTTTTCATTATATTGAGTTAAGATCTGTTCCCTGTAATTTCTGCCCAGAAATCCTAGTCCTTCTTTCTGGAGAAACCCAGACGCAATGTATTCAGTTGACTCCCTTCTTCCCCACGAAGGCCTTTCCTTTCTGGAGTAACCACCCCTTACCCTTCAGCTTTTCTCCATAGGGCATTATTTTCAGACTTCTGATTGCTATTATTGGGACTCAGTGTGGTTTTGAATGGTGTCTTTGAAAACATGAAACTGAGAGCTGAGTATTTCTCCAGATGTGGTTGTCCATTATGGGATATATGGCAGAACCATAGCATCTGCTGGTAATACTATACTTCTATTAATAGAGACTAAATGCACTTGCTTTCTTGGTAGTTGCCTTTATACTCTAGACACCTATTAAGTTTGGAAACAAGTAACCTCCCTGCGTATTTTCTGTGTGAAATGTTATCATATCAGGTCTCTTCTAGTCTATGTTTGTGCAACTAAATAATTTGAACTGACATTTATCTGTATTAGATGTCATGTTTTGGTTTCATTGTGTCAAGAATATTTAAATTCTTGACCCTGTCCTTGATTGAAATCATTGTGTATTTTTCTTGTGGTAGAAGAACAGTTTTCAGCATTTTGAAAAATGGGGTGCCTTATTTTTCTTAGAAAAACCTATCAAAAGAAGCATTGTTTCTAGACTTTATCCTAGGTCTCATTACAAAAAGAAAAAAAAGTGTGTGTGTGTATGTGTAGTGTGAGTTTATACTACACAGTGGGTACTGTATACTACTATCCAGATCTCCCCTTTCAAACCAGGTCACTAATTTTCCCAGTAACTGAGAAGGTTGGAGACTGAGGGCCCTAAGCTAAGTCCCTCCCTGGGAATTGTCCCCCACCAAAGGGTTGTCTTACACTAGATCATACCACTTTCTTAGAGGCAGCCTATGTACAATGACTGGTCAGGAAGAGGAACAAAGGCTGAGTCTCATTGCTTTGAGGAAGGGCCACCCCAGCTCCAGAGATTTCTAGTGTGACAGCTGAATCCTTTGTTGTGACTGCATTGAAGTTCAGTTCTTTCTGTCCACACCTACTTCCTTTATGCCCCCACAGGTGTCAATTTGAAGGATTCTCCTCAATAAACTTTATGCACTCAAAACTCCTTCAGAATATTTCCTAGGGAAACTGGCAAGTGATTTGGTACCAGAAGTGCTCTAAGGAAGCTGACTCTAAAATAGGATTTTGGAGCTGGGTTACTGCAGTTCGCTGGCAATGGCATTTAATCCCTATCATGAAGTAGCATTCATTTGTTTCACTTGTCACTGGTGATGAACTGGATAGGGAACCCATGGAAGAGAATGAACTAGATGGTGCAACATCTCAGACTTTTGAGAGATGAGAGTACTAATTATAAGGATAAGGGAATTCTGTGCCTATGCTGAGTGTCTTTAAGGTATAAGAGAAAGACAATGATTAATTACTACTCAAAGAAGAAGTATGGAAGTTGGGATCTCCTTAGCCACAAATAAAGAGACTCATCTGCAGCTTGAGGGCAGAAAGCACTGAGGACCACAACCAAGATTTAATTTTAAGAATAGCACATTTGGGGGCTCTGGGTGGTACAGTCATTTTAGCATCAGACTCTTGGTTCTGGCTCAGATGGTGATCTCAGGGTAGTGAGATGGAGCCCCATGTTGGGCTCTGTGCTCAGCGTGGTGTCTACTTGATATTCTCTCTTCCTCTCCCTCTGCCCCTCCCACTCGTGTGCTCTCTCTCTTTCTCTAAAGTAAATAAATAAATCTTAAAGGAAAAACAATAGCACATTTACAGAAAAGGTTAAATTTTCAGCCCCAGCAAATTTGCTATGCCAAGGACATATGACAAATTTTGCTATGCCAAATTTTCCTATTTTTGGAAAAGAATAAGACCCTAAAACTTGAGATGGGAACATCAGTGTCAAGGAACTTAATTAACTATCCTTGAACTTTTTAGGCTTGCAAAAGTAGCCTTTTCTTTGTTAGAGACTCGACCCCCTATCTGAAGGCAACACAGCATTTGCCTTGCAAAACCATATGGGCTACCCCTCAGATCCTAACCAATAAGTAGCTAGTTTCAAGTCAAATTTAATGTGGCCAGGGAAGTGCTGAGCTTGTTAAGGAAGAAAAAAAGGATCTAAACCCAAAAGGAGATGCAGAACCTAGCAGGATGGGTAATCAGGAAGCTAAGGACAATTGCCTTAATAAAAAGGCACAGTTCTTTGCCAACGTTTTAGATCTGAGCCAGTTTTTAGACTTAGAAGCCATAAATTGAAGGAAAGAGTAGGTTTTTAGGAAGAAGCATCCTGTAACAGCATGTCAAATGTTTGTGGTAATGGTTCTTCCACTAATTCCCCAAAGGAACTAAGACCATGTATTTAGATAACTATATACTGGGAAAAAGGGAATACTTAAACATTCTGAGGACTGTTGGAGACAGGGTCTTGGTTGACATGGATGCTTAGACACCTATGGTCCCCTTCTGTGGAGGGGTGGGTAGAGTGTATGAAGGCCAGTAATAAATGGAATTCTGACTCAGGTCTGACTCACAGTAAGTCTGCTGGGTCCACAGATCCACTCTGTGGTCACTTTACTGGGCTCAGAATGTATAATTGAAATGTGTATATAGGTAGTTGGCAGAATTTCCACTTTGGTTCTTTGGCCTAGTGGTTAAGAATTATCATATTGAGGAAGCCCAATGGAAGCCTGTGAAGTTACCCTTTAGCCCTAGCCAAGAGAGTAAATTAGTAAGAATAGCATATCCTGAAGGCATAGAGTTTAGTGCCACCATTAAAGACCTAAATGATAGAGGCAGTTCCTATTATATCCACATTTCATTTACCAGTCTTATCTGACCTATTCAAAAAACATTCAGATCCTGGAGGATTAAAGAAGGTTATTGCAAAATCCACCAAGCAATAGGCCATTTGCAGCTGCTGTGCCAGATGCAGTATCTGTGTTAGAACAGATTAACACAGCATCTTGTACATGGTATATAAGCATTAGTTTGGGTGTTTTTGTTCTTTTCTGTTCCTAACAGGAAGGGAGATTAGAAACAGTTTATATTAACTAGAATGATAATAGTTTGAGGATTATATTCATTTTTTCACCCTTTAACATAATATAGTCCAAAGGGATATACGCTTTCTGGACATTCTGTAGTATATCACCTTCATCCTGTATATTAACAACACCATATTCACTGCACTGGATGAACAAAACATGGCAAGTATATTGTAAGTGTTGGTAGATACATGTGCTTTAGATGGTCGAAGATAAACCCTATAAAGATTCAGGTGCTCACCACAATAGTGACTTTCTTCGAGTACATTGATTTGGGGCACACTGAAATATCTGTCCAAAATAAAGAACAAATTGTTGCATTTCAGACTTCCTAGCACCAAGAAGTAAGTACACTTGCTAGGCCTCTTAAGTTATCGAGGCAATATATTCTAACTTGGGAATATTTCTTCAACATATTTCTGCATGGCACAAAAGACTGCCATCCTTGAGTAGGGCCCATAATAAGAAAGTGTTCACTAGTTCTAGGTTGTGGTACAGGTGACCTTCCTGCTTAGGCCATATGACCAAGCAGACTTTTTGATAGGAGGAGTATTGGTGGTGAGAAAAGACACTGTGTGATGTTTGTGGAAATCCCCCTACATTAGTCTGCTTGGGCTGCCATAGCAAAATACCAGAGACTGGGTGGCTTAAGAGAAATTTATTTTCTCATGGCTCTGAAGGCTAGAAGTTCCAGATCAAGAACCAGCAGAACTGGTTTCTGGTGAGAGCTCTCCTCTTGCCTTTATACCTTGTAAAGCCTCTCTTCGGTGCATGGGCAGAAGGAGATTGAGCTAGATATATATAGAGAGAGAGCAAGTGAGCTCTCTGGTGTCTCTTCTTCTTCTTCTTCTCTTATTTTTTTTCAAGATTTTTATTTTTATTTTTTTATTTGACAGACAGAGATCACAAGCAGGCAGAGAGGCAGGCAGAGAGAGAGGGGGAACCAGGCTCCCTGCTGAGCAGAAAGCCCAATGTGGGGCTTGATCCCAGGACTCTGGGATCATGACCTGAGCTGAAGGCAGAGGCTTTAACCCACTGAGCCACCCAGGCGCCCCTCTGGTGTCTCTTCTTAAGAGGACATTAATCCTATTATATCAGGGATCCAACCTCATAACCTCATTTAACTTTAATGACTTTCTTAAAGGACCCATCTCCAAATATAGTCCCACTGAGTGTTAGGGCCTCAACATATAACTTTTGAGGGACACAAGCATTCAGTCTTTAACAACCACCTAAGGAGAATCACAATGCAGACCCCTAGTACATGCCATCTAGAGAACTGTACACCATTCAATGAAGAGCTCCTGGGGTGCTACTGGGCTCTAGACTATGGGATACCAAATGACCATGCAGCCAGAATTGCCTATCATTGGATCACACAACCAACTCTAAAAGCTGGTGAGCCCAGGAATTGTCAATAAAAGTTGTGTATTAATGAAACCTATGCCATTCACTATTGTTGGACTGAGACTTCTTTCTCAGTTCACACAAAGCGCTGCTGGGACAAAGGTCCTTATGACCAGCTAACAGAGGAGAAAATATCAAGCACTCAGTTTTTTGTTTAAAGTTAATGCATGTGAAAATGGATACATACGAATATTATTTTGAATCTCAAATAATCCCATTCTTAAGATTATATTTTTTATTTACTTCTAATTTTCCTTTTATAATTCAACCTGACATGTCCTATTGGCCGTGAGAATGAGAAAGAAAATGATAGCAAAGGAACAGTAGTTTTTTTCTGTTTTGATTCCAGTATTTTTTGATGCTGTTGGTTACATGGTAGCTGGAGGCTAGGCTTAGTTCGCTTACCTCTTGTTGCCATGGGCAATAGTGAACATTAAATAGAAATTATGTCAAGGAGTGGAAAAAGTTAGAGACCCTCCTAAACTCAGGGTCTCAAGCTTTTATCTAAGTTGCTTTGCTGAAAGCTAGCTTTGGTCATATGGTGCATATTGCAAATAACATGGCCATTACAGTACCACAGACAGCTGTTGAGTGATGGGCAAAAGTATGTACTTGTAGCTCTCATAAAGATTTCATCTTTGTATTTTCAGTAAATTGATTATGATTAAATTTAAGGACTTCAGCCTTTGCTAATTGCAGAATGTACTTCAAACCCTGACCATGGAGGTAGTCATCGCGGTGAGGTCTCTTGGTGCTATCTGTCTATAGTTTGTTGTATTTGTGAAACTTCTCTTCGTTCTGCCTGATTTTCACAAGTGATATTTATTGTCTGTGGTTTGTGTTATGTGGCCTACAGGGGGAAAAAAAACAACACTTGCTTAACTAATTAAATAGTCATAAGTCTATAGTTTCCTGAAATAACCTAGTCTAACTTTCTCAGAAAAGTATGAAATTCCCTTTTCTGGGAATTGTTTTTTTGCTTCTGATTCTTGCCCTCAGTGACATCTTTGCTGGTATCCTATTTCTATGCTAAACAAGATTAAGGTTAAAAGCATAAAAATTAACAACAACAACAGAAAAAGGAAAAAATAACCAAGCCAGCTATCCCCTTGCTCAATTCCCTTTGTACTCTTTCTGCTGACCTCATTTGTTGGTGATGGCTATATCGTGGGATATATTCCTGGGTTAAATTTTTTTTAAAGGCTAATAATTGTCTCCCGGTACTTGTTTTTCCTGTTATCAACATTTCTTACATATGATTTTCTTCTAAAAGTATTTTAAAGAAATTCCTAATGAGTGAACTCAAAAGGCTGGGATTTGATGAGAGGGGTAGTACATTTTTTCCTAGAGAAACCATGATCACTGGTAATTTTTTTCCCCCATTTTTCCACTACTTCTTGAAACTTTGAAAGCATATCACTACTTGTTAAAACTGAAATTTTGAAATAAGCATCCCCAAACATTAGTGGATTGACTATAGCTGAAAGTTTTTGTCTCTAACTTTAATTTTTATTTTTAAAAGCGTTTTAGTGCTATGAGGAAAACAGTTATTGAGGGGAGGAGTACAAGAGAGTCTTTGGGGTGCTGGGAATGCTTTATATTCTGATTTGGAGTGGTGCTTGCATAGGGCTATGCGTGTGTGTGTGTGTGTGTGTGTGTGTGTGTTTGTATTTAAATTTATGAATTCACTGAGTTGTATGCTTAAGATTTGTGCTTTGTACTGTATATATATTATACCACGGTAAAGCAAATTAGTATTTTCTAGTTTTCAAGAGTGTTTTATTCTAAAGCATTTAGAACATGAGACAAGGTAAAAGAAAGAATTTTTAAAGTATGAAGTGTTATGCAACTGAAAGATACAATGATCTAGAAATATAACTGGGATATTTGGTATACAGAGTGAATTGTCTTTCACCCTCTAGCCCTGGATCTTTTAAACTTTGCTTTAGTCCCTCAGCCAGGTGCCAGAGAGAGTTCTTTTGGTGCCAGGTGCCAGGATAACTCTTTTTTTTTTTTTTTTTTTTTTTTTTTTGGTGCCAGAATAACTCTTACCTCTGACCCTGCTGTGGAAATTAAAGGTTTATTTTTAAGGAAATAAACTTACAGATCTTGCTCAAAATCTACCACCTTACTATGACTTAGTGAAATAGCACATATTATCCCTCGGATGATCATGGACAAAGTTTCCAACAGTTGGAGGAGAATTCAGTGGAGTCAGGGGCTGCATTAAGGAAATCTATCCTAGGTGTAGAGAGAACACTTCATGAGTGTAATGAGCATGAGAACAGGATAGACCGTTTACATTGCTGTTAACACTTTGTTAAGCATTTTGTGATAGAACTGTTAGTGCTGGCAAATTAATGGAGAAGAACTCTTTAGAGTTTCAAACAAGGTTTATCGTGAAAAGGTTTAAATGTTACTTGGACACTGTCAGGGTATAGTACAGGTGACTTTTGGACAACATAGGTTTGAACTGCATAGTCCACTTATACAAATTTTTAAAAATAAATAATCCTAAGATTTATATGGAACCAGAAAAGACCTCGAATAGCCAAAGGAATATTGAAAAAGAAAGCCAAAGTTGGTGGCATCACGATTCCGGACTTCAAGCTCTACTACAAAGCTGTCATCATCAAGACAGTATGGTACTGGCACAAAAACAGACACATAGATCAATGGAACAGAATAGAGAGCCCAGAAAT
>PISX010024376.1:0-28005 GCA_004024625.1 Mellivora capensis
TTGGGATCAAGGTGATGCTGGCCTCATAAAATGAGTTTGGAAGTTTTCCTTCCATTTCTATTTTTTGGAACAGTTTCAGGAGAATAGGAATTAATTCTTCTTTAAATGTTTGGTAGAATTCCCCTGGGAAGCCATCTGGCCCTGGGATTTTGTTTGTCTGGAGATTTTTGATGACTGTTTCAATCTCCTTACTGGTTATAGGTCTTTTCAGGTTTTCTATTTCTTCCTGATTCAGTTGTGGTAGTTTATATGTCTCTAGGAATGCATCCACTTCTTCCAGATTGTCAAATTTGTTGGCGTAGAGTTGCTCATAGTATGTTTTCATAATTGTTTGTATTTCTTTGGTGTTGGTTGTGATTTCTCATCTTTCATTCATGATTTTGTTTATTTGGGTCCTTTCTCTTTTCTTTTTGATAAGTCTAGCCAGGGGTTTATCAATCTTATTAATTCTTTCAAAGAACCAGCTCCTAGTTTCCTTGGTTTGATCTATTGTTTTTTTGGTTTCTACTTCGTTGATTTTTACTCTGTTCTTTATGATTTCTCTTCTCCTGCTGGGTTTAAGCTTTCTTTCCTGTTCTTTCTCCAGCTCCTTTAGGTGTAGGTTAAGTTGTGTATTTGAGACCTTTCTTGTTTCTTGAGAAAGGCTTGTACCGCTATATATTTTCCTCTCAGGACTGCCTTTGCTGTGTCCCACAGATTGTGAACCATTGTATTTTCATTATCATTTGTTTCCATGAATTTTTTCAATTCTTCTTTAATTTCCTGGTTGACCCATTCATTCTTTAGAAGGATGCTGTTTAGTCTCCATGTATTTGAGTTCTTTCCAAATTTCCTCTTGTGATTGAGTTCTAGCTTCAGAGCATTGTGGTCTGAAAATATGCAAGGAATGATCCCAATCTTTTGATACTGGTTGAGACCTGATTTATGACCCAGGATGTGATCTATTCTGGAGAATGTTCCATGTGCACTAGAGAAGAATGTGTATTCTGTTGCTTTAGGTTGAAATGTTCTGAATATATCTGTGATGTCCATTGGTCCAATGTGTCATTTAAGGCCTTTATTTCCTTTTTGATCTTTTGCTTGGATGAACTGTCCATTTCAGTAAGGGGCGTGTTAAAATCCCCTACTATTATTATATTGTTCTTGATGTGTTTCTTTGATTTTGTTATTAATTGGTTTATATAGTTGGCTGCTCCCACGTTAGGGGCATAGATATTTAAAATTGTTAGATCTTCTTGTTGGACAGACCCTTTGAGTATGATATAGTGTCCTTCCTCATCTCTTATTATAGTCTTTGGCTTAAAATCTAATTGATCTGATAGAAGGAGTGCCACCCCAGCTTTCTTCGGATGTCCATTAGCGTGGTAAATTGTTTTCCACCTCCTCACTTTAAATCTAGAGGTGTCTTCAGGTCTAAAATGAGTTTGTTGTAGGCAACATATTGATGGGTTTTGTTTTTTTATCCATTCTGATACCCTGTGTCTTTTGACTGGGGCATTTAGCCCATTAACATTCAGGGTAACTATTGAGAGATGTGAATTTAGTGCCATTGTATTGCCTGTAAGGTGACTGTTACAATATATTGTCTTTGTTCCTTTCTGATCTACTATTTTTAGGCTCTCTCTTTGCTTAGAGGATCCCTTTCAATATTTCCTGTAGAGCTGGTTTGATGTTCGCAAATTCTTTCAGTTTTAGTTTGTCCTGGAAGCTTTTTATCTCTCCTTCTATTTTCAATGATAGCCTAGCTGGATATGTATTCTTGGCTGCCTGTTTTTCTCGTTAAGTGCTCTGAATATATCATGCCAGTTCTTTCTGGCCTTCCAGGTCTCTGTGGATAAGTCTGCTGCCAATCTAATATTTTTACCATTGTATGTTACAGACTTCTTTTCCCGGGCTGCTTTCAGGATTTTCTCTTTGTCGCTAAGACTTGTAAATTTTACAATTAGGTGACGAGGTGTGGACCTATTCTTGTTGATTTTGAGGGGGGTTCTCTTCACCTCCTGGATTTTGATGCTTGTTCCCTTTGCCATATTAGGGAAATTCTCTACAATGATTCTCTCCAATATACCTTTTGCTCCCCTCTCTCTTTCTTCTTCTTCTGGAATCCCAATTATTCTAATGTTATTTCATCTTATGGTGTCACTTATCTCTCGAAATCTCCCCTCGTGGTCCAGTAGCTGTTTGTCCCTCTTTTGCTCAGCTTATTTCTTCTCTGTCCTTTGGTCTTCTATATCACTAATTCTTTCTTCTGCCTCATTTATCCTAGCAGTAAGAGCCTCCATTTTTTATTGCACCTCACTAATAGCTTTTTTTTTTTTTCAACTTGGTTAGATTTTGGTTCTTTTATTTCTCTAGAAAGGGCTTTTATATCACCAGAGAGGTTTCTCTAATATCTTCCATGCCTTTTTCGAGCCCAGCTAGAACCTTGAGAATCGTCATTCTGAACTCTATATCTGACATATTACTAATGTCTCTATTGATTAGTTCCCTAGTCTTTGGTACTGTCTCTTGTTCTTTTTTTTGTGGTGAGTTTTTCCGCCTTGTCATTTTTTCCAGATAAGAGTATATGAAGGAGCAAATAAAATACTAAAAGGGTGGCAAAGACCCCAGGAAAATGCCCTTTAACCAAATCAAAAGAGACCCCAAGTCGTGAGGCGGGGAGACAGGGGATAAAAAGAAGTTCAGAAAAAAATTTAAAAAAAAAGAAAACAAATAAAGAAAAAATATAAAAAAGAAAAAAATATATATATATATTTGAGACTGGTGACTAGAACAGGGTCACCCACTTAATTGTAGGGTATTTTGGTCTCTTAGAAGAAAGTACCTCCAAAAATTTTAAAGAATGAAAAATGTATATAAGGGTAAACACAGTGAAGGGATGGAATATGCCTATAAAGGTGAAAAACAAATTTTTTTTAATTTCTAACAAAAAAGGAGTTGATTAAGTTGGGAGAATAAAGAAAAAGAAAGTGGAGAGAATTTGCTCAGGCTGGAGACTAGAATAAGCCCGGAGCTAGATTTAGGGTGTATTTTGATCCACTAGAGGAAGTTGTACCCCAAATATTTTAGAAGAAAAAAACCCTTATGTGAATACAAAAAATAAATTTAAATACTATGAAGGATAAAATATGACTATAATAATGAAGTTTCAAAAAAGATTATTACTTTTTTGGAAAGGTATTGTTAAGATAAACTAGTTAAAAATGTTAAAAAAGAAAAGGGTAAAAGTTAAAAAATTTTTTTTTTAAGATTTTATTTATTTATTTGACAGACAGAGATTACAAGTAGGCAAGAGAGGCAGGCAGGGAGCGAGAGGAGGAAGCAGGCTCTCCGTGGAGCAGAGAGCCCAGTGTGGGGCACGATCCCAGGACCCTGGGATCATGACCTGAGCTGAAAGCAGAGGCTTTAACACACCGAGCCACCAAGGCGCCCCAAAAGTTAAAAAAAAATTTTAGCAGAAAAAGAGAAAAAGAAAAAAAAAATAAAATTAAAGAAAAAATTAAATTAACTGCAAGACTAAAGAATCATGGGGAGAACGCCATGAATTCCGTGCTTTCCTATCTCCTCCTCTGGAGTTCCGCTGCTCTCCTTGTTAAGTGAACTTGGTCTTGGCTGGATTTCTTCTTGATCTTCTGGGGGAGGGGCCTATTGTAGTGATTCTCAAGTTTCTTTGCTCGAGGCAGAGCTGCACCACACTTACCAGGGGCCTGACTAAGTAATCCGCTCAGTTTCGCTTTCAGGAGCTTTTGTTCCCTGAACGCTTTCTGTAGAGTTCTGGAGGACGGGAATGAAAATGGCGACCTCCCAATCTCCGGCTCGGAGGAGCCGGGAATTCGGGACCCCACTACTCGGTGCGCCCTCAGAGAAAAGCCCCAGCCACTCCCGTCTTCCTCGCCTCTGGCCATGCTCAGAGCTCACCCAGCCTGCGACGGGTTCAAGGTAACCTCGATCTGAGAGCTCACTCCTCGGCTCTGTCTCTGTAGCCAGCTTCCCTGCTCTGATACCTGCTAGCTCTGTGACACTCAGATACCCCCGATCCTTCTGTGACCCTGCGGGGCCTGGGGCCACGTTGACCCCGCGTGGGCTTCACCCCGGTTTAGCCTCTGGAGCAATGTCCCTCAGTGGAGCAGACTTTTAAAAGTCCCGATTTAGTGCTCCGTTGCTCCGCCGCTTGCCGGGAGCTGGCCCCTCCCCCGCGGTGTATCCTCCCATTGCTTTCGATTCACTTCTCCGCCGGTCCTACCTTTCAGAAAGTGGTCGATTTTCTGTTTCCAGAATTGCTGTTCTTCCCCTCTTTGATCTCCCGTTGGATTTGTAGGTGTTCACAGTGGTTTGATAAGCTATCTAGCTGATCTCCTGCTACCTAATGTAGTCTCAGCCTGCTACTTCCCCACCGTCTTGACTCCTCCTCCTTTTTTTGAAAATTTTTAACTTCTTTTTACCCCCTTTCTTCCCCCCACGATTTGGGGTCTCTTCTGATTTGGTTAATGCATATTTTTCTGGGGTCTTTGCCACCCTTTCAATATTGTATTCACTCCTTCATATGTTCTTATCTGGATAAAATGACAAGGTGGGAAAAAAAAGAGAGAGAGAACAGGAGGCAGCACCGAAGGCCAGGGACCTAATCAATACGGACATTGGTAATATGTCAGATCTAGAGTTCAAAATGATGATTCTCAAGGTGCTAGCTGGGCTCGAAAAGGGTATGGAAGTTATTAGAGAAACCTTGTCTGTAGAAATAAAAGCCCTTTCTGGAGAAATAAAAGAACTAAAATCTACCCAACCTGAAATTAAAAAAAAGTTATTAATGAGGTGCAATAAAAAATGGAGGCTCTTACTAATAGGATAAATGGGGCAGAAGAGAGAATTAGTGATATAGAAGACCAAATGATAGAGAATAAAGAAGCTGAACAAAAGAGAGACAAACAACTATTGGAACAAAAGGAGAGAATTTAAGAGATAAGTGATACCATAAGATGAAACATTAGAATAATTGGGTTTCCAGAAGAAAAGGAAAGACAGAGTGGAGCACAAAGTATTCTGGAGAGAATTATTACAGATAATTTCCCTAATATGGCAAAGGGAACAAGCATCAAAATCCAGGAGGCACAAAGAAATCCCTCAAAATCAATAAGAATAGGTCTACACCCCGTCATCTAATAGTGAAACTTAAAAGTCTTAGTGACAAAGAGAAAATCCTGAAAGCAGCCCTGGACAAGAAGTCTGTAACAGGCAACGGTAAAAATATTAGATTGGCAACAGACTTATCCACAGAGATCTGGCAGGCCACAAAGAACTGGCAGGATCTATTAAGAGCACTAAACTAGAAAACATGCAGCCAAGAATACTATATCCAGCTGGACTATCATTGAAAATAGAGGGAGAGATAAAAAGCTTCCAGGACAAACAAAAACTAAAAGAATTTGTAAACACCAAACCAGCTCTATGGGAAATATTGAAAGGGATCCTCTAAGCAAAGAGAGAGGCTAAAAGTAGTACACCAGAAAGTCACCTTACAGGCAACACAATGGCTCTAAATTCATATCTCTCAAGAGTTACCCTGAATGTAAATGGGTTAAATGCCCCAATCAAAAGACACAGGGGATAAGAATGGATAAAAAACCAAAACCCATCAATATGTTGTCTACAAGAAACTCATTTTAGACCCAAAGATGCCTCCAGATTTAAAATGAAGGGGTGAAAAACAATTTACCATGTTAATGGACATCAAAAGAAAGCTGGGGTAGCAACCCTTATATCATATCAATTAGATTTTAAGCCAGATACTATAATAAGAGATGAGGAAGGACACTATATCATACTCAAAGGGTCTGTACAACAAGAAGATCTAAGAATTTTAAATATCTATGCCCCTAACATGGGAGCAGCCAACTATATAAACCAATTAATAACAAAATCAAAGAAACACATTGACAATAATACAATAATAGTAGGGGACTTTAACACCCCCCTCACTGAAATGGACATATCATCCAAGCAAAAGATCAACAAGGAAATAAAGGCATTAAATGACACACTGGAACAGATGGACATTACAGATATATTCAGAACATTCCATCCCAAAGCAACAGAATGCACATTCTTCTCTAGTACATATGGAACATTCTCCAGAATAGATCACATCGTGGGTCATAAATCATGTCTCAACAGGTATCAAAAGATTGGGATCATTCCCTGTACATTTTGAGACCACAATTCTCTGAAGCTAGAACTAAATCACAAGAGAAAATTTGGGAAGAACCCAATACATGGAGATTAAAGAGCATCCTTCTAAAGAATGAATGGGTCAACCAGGACATTAAAGAAGGACTGAAAAAAATTCATGGAAACAAATGATAATGAGAAAGCAACCATCCAAAATCTGTGGGACACAGCAAAGGCTGTCCTGAGAGGAAAATATATAGCGATCCAAGCCTTTCTCAAGAAACAAGAAAGGTCTCAAATACACAACCTAACCCTACATCTAAAGGACCTGGAGAAAGAACAAGAAAGAAAGCCTAAACCCAGCAGGAGAAGAGAAATAATAAAGATCAGAGCAGAAATCAATGAAATAGAAACTAAAAAAACAATAGAACAAATCAACGAAACTAGGAGCTGGTTCTTTGAAAGAATTAATAAGATTGATAAACCCCTGGCCAGACTTATCAAAAAGAAGAGAGAAAGGACCCAAATAAATAAAACCATGAATGAAGGAGGAGAGACCACAACCAACACCAAAGAAATACAAACAATTAAAAGAACATATTATGAGCAACTACATGCCCCTAAATCTCTTCAAACTGTTAAGTCTAAGAGAGGTGAGGAAGCTGCAGGAGAAATGTTAGAATCCAACAGGTGGTGCTTCATGAGGTTTAAGTGAAGAAGTTGTCTTCATAACATGGAACTGTAAGGTGAAGCAGTAAGTACTGATGAAAAAGATGCTTCAAGTTTTCCAGAAGATCTAGCTAAAATAAGTAATGAAGTTGGCTACAAAAACAAAACAAAAACAAAAACCAGGGGCGCCTGGATGGCTCAGTCGGTTGGGCCTCTGCCTTCGGCTCAGGTCATGATCTCAGGGTCCTGGGATCAAGCCCCACATCGGGCTCTCTGCTTGGTGGGGAGACTGCTTACCCCTCTCTCTCTGCCTGCCTTTCTGCCTATTTGTGATTTCTCTCTCTCTCTCTGTCAAATAAATAAATAAATAAATAAAAATTAAAAACAAACAGAAACAAAAACCAAGTTATCAATGTAGGTGAAAAAGCCTTATAATGCAAGAAAATGTCATCTAAAGCTTTTCATAGTAGAGAAAAAATTCTGTGACTGGTTTCAAATCTTCAAAGACCATGTTAGGAGCTAATATAGCTGATGCTTTTGCGTTGAAGCCAATGCTCATTTACTGAAATTCCAGGGCCTTTAAGACTTATACTAAATCTACTCTACCTGTTCTTTATAGATGGAATAACAAGACATAGATGACAACATATCTGTTTACAGCATGGTTTGCCCAACATTTTAAGCCTAATGTTAAGACCTACTTCTCATTTTCCTTCAAAATATTTTTGCTTATTGACAGTGCACCTGGTAATCTAAGAGTTCTGATGGAGATGTACAATGAGGTTAATGATTTCATGCCTGCTACAAAACATCCATTCTGCAGTCCATGGATCAAAGACCAGTTTTGATTTTCAAGTCATATTATTTAAGAAATACATTTCGTAAAGCCATCTCCTACAGTTAGTGATTCTCTGAAGGATCTTGGCAAAATAAATGGAACAATTCCTTAAAAATAATTCACAATTCTAGATGCCATTAAGAGCATTCATGATTCATGGGAAGAGGTCCAAATATCAATATTAACAAAAGTTTGGAAGTTCATTCCAGTCCTCAGGGGTGAGTCTGAAATAAAGATGCTGTGAAGATTGTTGAAATGACAAAAAAAAAAAAAGAAAAAGATTTGGAATGTTACATAAACTTGATAAAACAATTCTAATTTTTTGAGATGATTGAATTTAATTTTGAAAGAAGTTCTACCATAAGTAAATACTATGATTTCCCCCCCCCATACTATAAGGATTGGAGGCCAGATGGCAGCTACATGTCATTTTGTCCTGTTAATTTAATTACTATTGGTCTAAGTCTTTTCTTTGGTTTACAGTCTGAAGGCCCAAACCCTCAAAGTAAGCCACTGTTTCAGTGGCAAATGGTGAGGCCCAACAGGCAATTTTGTTTGGCCAATATTAACATTACAACCCAAATACCTAATCTCCATCCTTGTCACCAATCAAACCAAAAATAAATCATTCTGAAAATGTAAGAATGGGATGGGAATGGAAAAACATGTTTTGTGAAATTCAAATTTGACCCAACACCTTAGTCCCTAAAACAAAACAAAACAACCTAAGTGTGTGTAGGGGACATTTTTACTTAGTTTACATAGTCCAAAGTGTCCAAAATATTAGTTTTATAAAGTTCATTCTTTATGAGGAAATAATTTGTGCTGAAATTAGGTGTAATATTCTAATTTTGAAAATATTACAGTGCTTCTTAATTGTTAAAATCAAGCGGCTTGTATAAAAGGCTACTTTTTTTTAAGATTTTTTATTTATTTATTTGACAGACAGAGATCACAAGTAGGCAGAGAGAGAGGAGGAAGCAGGCTCTCCACAGAGCAGAGAGCCCGATGTGGGACTCAATCCCAGGACCCTGGGATCATGACCTGAGCGGAAGGCAGAGGCTTTAACCCACTGAGCCACCCAGGTGCCCATAAAAGGCTACTTTTACTGTCAAGCATAATAGACCTAGATTGATGGCATTTTTATTAAAGTATAATTGGTATGTACATTATATTAGTTTCAGGTGTACATTATAACCATTTGCTATTTATTTATATTGCAACATGGTCACAGTAAGTCTAGTTAACATCTGTCACTAGACACAGTTGCAATTTTTTTGGTAATGAGAACTTCTAAAATCTACCCTCTTAACAAATTTCAAGTATGCAATACAGTATTATTAACTGCAGTCATGATGTGTATTATAACTTCTTTATTTATGTATTTTATTTTTTTAACTTTTGACCCCTTTCCATTTAGTGGGGGGGGTGGGAAAATGGGTAAAGATAATACCATTTTTTGGAACTATTTCAAGGATTAAAATGTCAGTGAATAGGGAGGTTCTAAAAGCATATAAACAAGAAAATAAATTCTTACAGAAATTGTTAATGAGATTATTTTTATGTTTGTCCCTTATGAATAAATAGTATAAACAGGAATTAATGGGGTGTCTAAAAATGGAGGAAAAATACACAGGAGGAGAAGAAAAGATTTTCCAAATAAAATAATTATTTAAAAATTCTTAGCAGAATTACATAGAATAGCCTATCATAAAGATAATTTAAATTTGTCTGAGTTGGTTTGATTGGTGACAAGGTGGTGTCTTATTCCTTTTTGCATGTCATTTCTAATTTTAATGGACAAAAACAATCATAATGATGTTCATATTTTTAGAGAGGAAGGGAGGGAGAGAGGGTCGTGGGAGAGGCATAGGGAAGGGAGAGAATCTTTTTTTAAAAATTATTATTATGTTATGTTAGTAACCAGACAGTACATCATTAGTTTCTGATGTAGTGTTCCAAGATTCATTGTTTATAACACCCAGTGCTCCATGTAATCTGTGTCCTCCTTAATGCCCATCACTGAACAAACACAACCCCCCATTCCCCTCCCCTCTAAAACCTTCAGTTTGTTTCTTGGAGCCCACAGTCTCTCATGGTTCAACTCCCCCTCTAACTTCCCCCCTTTCATTTTTCCCCTCCTTCTCCTAATGTCCTTCATGCTATTTCTTATTTTCCATAAATAAGTGAAACCGTATGATAATTAACTTTCTCTGCTCGACTTATTTCACTCAGCATAATCTCCTGATTAAAATTCTTCAGAGTATAAGGATAGAGGGAACATTCATCAGCTTCATAAAATCCATCTATGAAAAACCCACAGTGAATATCATTTTCAATGGGGAAAAGCTGAGAGCCTTCCCATTGAGATCAGGAACATGAAAAGGATACCCACTCTTGCCACTATTGCTCAACATAGTACTAGAAATCCTAGCAACGGCAATCAGACAACAAAAAGAAATAAAAGATATTCAAATTGGCAATAAAAGATATTCAAACTAAGTAAAAGATACTCAAACTGGCAAAGAAGTCAAACTCTCTCTCTTTGCAGATGACATGATACTTTATGTGGAAAACCCAAAAGTCTCCCCTCCCAAATTACTAGAACTCATACAGCAATTCAGAAATGTGGCAGGGTACAAAATCAATGCACAGAAATCAGTTGCTTTCTTTTTTTTAAAGATTTTATTCATTTATTTGACAGACAGAGATCACAAATAGAGAGGCAGGCAGAGAGAGAAGGGAGAAGCAGGCTCTGCACTGAGTGGAGAGCCCAATGCTCCATCCCAGGACACTGGGATCATGACCCAAACCAAAGGCAAAGGTCTTAACCCAGTGAGCCACCCAGCCGCCCCAATCAGTTGCTTTCTTATACACTAACAATGAAACTATAGAAAGGGAAATTAGAGAATAAATTCCATTTATAATAACACCAGGAACCATAAGACACCTTGGAAAAAACTTAACTAAAGAGGTAAAAGACCTGTATTCTAGAAACTACAGAACAATCATGAAAGAAATTGAAGAAGACAACAAAAGATGGGAAAACATTCCATGCTCATGAATCAGAAGAATAAACATTGTTAAAACTTATGCTGCCAATAGTAACCTATACTTTCAATGTCATCCTGATCAAAATACCATCAACATTGTTCAAAGTGCTGTAACGAACAATCCTAAAATTTATAAGGAACCAGAAAAGACCCCAAATTGCTAAGGAAATGTTGAAAAAAAAAAAGCTGGGGGCATCAGATTGTCTGATTTCAAGCTTTATTACAAAGCTGTGATCACCAAGACAGCATGGTATTGGCACAGAGACAGACTAATAGACCAATGGAACAGAGTAGAGGGCCCAGATATGGACCCTCAACTCTATGGTCAACTAATCTTATACAAAGCAGGAACAAATATCCAATGGAAAAAAAGACAGTCTCTTTAATAAATGGTGCTGGGAAAACTGGACAGCCACATGCAGAAGAATGATCTCGGACTGTTATTTTACACTATGCACAAAGATAAACTCAAAATGGATGGAAGACCTCAACGTGAGACAGGAATCCATCAAAATCCTAGAGGAGAACATAGGCAGTAACCTCTTCAACATCGGCCAGGGCAACTTCTTTCAAGACACATCTCCAAAGGCTAGAAAGAGAACCTTAAGCAGGATCCATGCCTAGAGATCATAACCTGAGCTGAAATCAAGAGTGGGATGTTTAATCAACTGAGCCTCCTATGTGCCCCTTGTGTTCATTTCTTAATATAAAATTGTTCATTTTTTCACATTCTCAGTAACATAAATTTAGCACTTCTGCAATGTAATATAATATTTCTGCAGATGTATTGCATGGAGAGGCATAAAATTATTATAAATATTGCTACCAGGGATACTGTAGCTTATATTAAGTAAGAGAAAATATTTTAAAAGGATTCTTTACAAATAATTCAGAAAAATTTCTTTAAATATTTAAGAAAATGTATAATTATGATAGTAATTTTATTAAATTTAGAAAATTACAGACTCCACACACATATCTTAAGTGGAAGCATAACTGGGTATTATACACAAACAATGAATCATGGAACATTACATCAAAAATGGTGTGCTGTATGGTGACTAATACAACAATAAAAAAAGATAATAAAACATGGACCCCACACTAAATTTCTCAAAGTGAAAACCCCAAACCCCAAATTTCATTTAAGGTTTACAGCTACATTTAATATGTTAAGACTATATAAAAAAGTTTAACATCCATTCTGTATCTCTGTGCTTTCAAACAAGGGACATTATTATAGTCCACCTTTATTTTTCCTTTCCCAATTATTTCTATATTAATTCCCTTTTAAAATCTAGTTTAGAAAAAACTTATTATGCTATATTAACTACTTTTATATAATATAGGCTGATTGTTAAAGCACCTTTCAAATATAACATGTTTATATAAAGCAAATGTATCTCCATATGGTTAGTATGAGATATATGATAAAATGTAGATAAATGTATTAATTTTTTTCCATAACAACCTAGGAGGACAATATTGTAGGACAGATTACTGAAATGCTGTATACTTTGGAATATATTTAGAAATAATAAATGGTGTACATTCTTTAACCTGATAGCATAAAACATATTTTCTATGTGTAGATTTTTCAAATGTCAGAGTAACAATCTTGAAAGTTATACTTAGTTGTAGAGTTGTTAATAACCATTCAGCCTGTTGTTAGTGGTGTGGATGTGTGAGGTGAAGAAAATACATATTTAATTTTTTAATTGTAATGCATGAAAACAATCGTTTATCTTAAAATTTTAAGTATCACATTCATAGCCTATTCTTTGTTATAATTACTTTTTCAAACAATGTTGTTTTTGTTTACAACTTCTTTCCAAGACACATCTCTTAAGGCAAGGGAAACAAAATAAAAAATGAACTTTTGCGACTTCATCAAGATAAATGTTTCTGCACAGAAAAGGAAACAGTCAACAAAACAAAGAGGCAACCCATGGAATGGGAGAAGATTCTTGTAAATGACGCTACAGACAAAGTTGGATATCCAAGATCTATAAAAAACTTCTCAAACTCAACACCCCCCCCCAAAAAATAATAATCAAATAAAAAATGGACAGAAGACATGAGCAGATCCTTGTCCATGGAAGACATACAAATGGCTAACAAACACATGAAAAAGTGTTCATCATCATTAGCCATCAGGGAAATTCAAATCAAAACCACATTGAGATACCACCTTACAGCAGTTAGAATGGAAAAAATTAATAAGGCAAGAAACAAGAAATGTTGGAGAGGATGTGGAGAAAGGGGAACCCTCTTACACTGTTGGTGGGAATGCAAGCTGGTGGAGCCACTTTGGAAAACAGTGTGGATGTGCCTCAAAAAATTAAAAATAGAGCTACCCTATGACCCAAGAATTGCAGTACTAGGTTTTTACCACAAAGATACAGCTGTAGTGAAAAGAAGGGTCATATGCACCCCAATGTTCATAGCAGAAATTTCTACTATAGCCCAACTGTGTAAAGAGCCAAGATGCCTTTCAACAGATGAATGATTAAAGAAGATGTGGTCCATATATACAATGGAATATTCCTCAGCCATCAGAAAGGATGAATACTCTACTTTTGCATCAACATGGATGGGATTGGAGGAGATTATGGAGTGAAATTAGTCAAACAGAGAAGGTCAATTATCATATGGCTTCACGTACTTGTGGAACTTAAGGAATAACATGAAGGACATTAGGGAAAGGGAGGGAAAAGTGAAGGGGAGTGGGATTCAGAAGAGAACATGAACCATGACAGACTGTGAACTCTGAGAAACAAACTGAGGGTTTTAGAGGGGGTGTGTGGAGGGATGCGTTGGCCTGGTGATGGGTATTAATGACGGCACGGATTGAATGGAGCACTGGGTGATATATGTAAACAATGAGTCTTGGAACACTACATCAAAAACGAATGATGTGCTCTCTGGTGACTAACATAGCATAATAAATAATAATAATAATAACAAATACAGCAGCAGGTGATAAAATATGTTAAACAGATTGCTTACAGCTTTAATACAAATGTATGTTTCAAATAGTGTATTAGACAATTTAGAGAAAAGTTTACAGACTATTGTATTCATCATAAATTTGTAATTTAAAATCAAAGAATAAATGATGCAGTATCTCAACTTATTCTCAAATTATTGATCCCCCAAAATGGGTTAGGGTTTTACTTACATATGCACATTTTATTTAATATAATAAAGTAAGTAAAACCCATATATATATACACACACACAAATATGTATACATTGCAAATCATTTGCATATATATAAATAATATTGTTCAAATGTCAATATTAACCAAAGCAATCTTCATATCCATGTAAATTCCTATCAAAATTCAATGACATATTTTTTACAGAAACAAAACAATTTAAAAATTTTTTGGAACAAAAAAAGACCCTAGATAGCCAATGAGAGAGGATGATAAAGCAAATGGGGCAAAATGTAAAAATTGGTGAATTTGGATAAATGGTGTATGGTAGTTCCTTAAAATATATTTGTAAGTTTTTTTAAAAGATTTTATTTATTTGTTTGACAGAGAGAGAATGAGAGTACAAGCAGGGAGAGTGGCAGGCAGAGAGAGAGGGAGAAGCGGGCTCCCCGTTGTGCAGGGAGCCTGAAGCAGGACTCGATCCCAGGACCCTGGGATCATGGACTGAGCTGAAGGCAGACACTTAACCAATTGAGCAACCCAGGTGCTCCTATTTGTAACTTTGTAAAAAGTTTGAAAGTGTACCAAAATAAAAGTTATCAAAAAAGAAAAAGAATGAAAAGTAAAGTGATGAAATAGGTAGTTATGATGTCTCATTTCTTCACAGAAATATTAAAAAAAACCCACCCAGAAACAGTAATAATGAATTTTTTTGAAACACTGAAAAATATCCAAAGAGGTACAGCAACAAATCAAACTCTGAATCAATAAAAAGCAAATTTAAAGTGGTAGGAAAAATTTGTAGTAATTTTACTTACTCTTCCACTATTTCTTTTTTTTTTAAGATTTTATTTATTTATTTGTCAGAGAGAGAGGGAGAGAGAGCAAGCGAGCACAGGCAGACAGAGTGGCAGGCAGAGGCAGAGGGAGAAGCAGGCTCCCCGCCAAGCAAGGAGCCCAATGTGGGACTCGATCCCAGGACACCGGGATCATGACCCAAGCCAAAGGCAGCTGCTTAACCAACTGAGCCATTCAGGTGTCCCACTCTTCCACTATTTCTTCCCAAGATTGCTGACAATTTTGAAAAAGACAGCCCACATTCCTAGCACTAGGCCCTAGTCTCTGGTTGTGGAGAAGCAGAGAAGATTTTATTCAAATATTTGTTTGTTTGTTTGTTTGTCTGTTCTAACCTGTCTGGATGTTACCTGAAGAACTGATTCTAGGTGCTTGCTTCTGTTTTTCCTAAGATAGAAACAACTCAGGATGGAAACATGGCAGGTATTACCCGTTCAAAAGATTTGTAAGGTGATACAAAAAATTCTCATACACATGGAGTAAAAGTTTACGGGTAAGAGATACAACAGACTTCTTATGACCTGGGAGAAAAAAAAAAAGAGAGAGAAAGGGATTTTTTTTTTTAATTGGGACATTCAGAAATTCTTGTGTATACCAAGTAGTTTTCAAAGCCACACATATATCTGAGACAGGACTCATACTCATAAAATGTCTAAGCAAAGTCTAAGCTTTTACCATTTTACTATTATATTTTTGTAATATATAATTATAAATAAAGTATAAATACAATTGTATATAAATATATAAAATATATATTTTATTCATCCACTGATGGACACTTGGGTTGTTTCCATATATTGTCTATTATAAATAATTATGCAATACACATGAGGTAACTTCTTGAGTTAGTGTTTTTATTTTCTTTGGATAAATATGTAGATTGAGAAACAGTGCACAGCAGATCCTTTTTCTCTTTATTTCCACCAATACTTGTCATTGCTTTTCTTTTTGTTAATATCCATTCTAACAGGTATGAGGTGATATCTCATTGTGGTTTTCCTTTGTATTACCCTGATGATTAGTGATGTTTAGCATATTTCATATGCTCTAGGTCATCTGTATGTCTTGCATGTAAAAAATTCTTTTCAGATCATCTGATCATTTTTACTATGGAGTTGTATAAGTTCTTTGTGTATTTTGTATATTAACACCTAATTGTATACATGGTTTGCAAATATTTTCTTTCTTAAATAGGTTCCCTTTTCATTTTGATGAAGATTTTCTTTCCTGGGCAGAAGCTTTTTAGTTTTTTTAGTTTGTCATGTCTTTTCTTTTTCTTTCTTCTTCCCTTCCTTCTTCTCTTCCTTCCCCCCTTCCTTTCTTCCTTCTTTCCTTTCCTTCCTTCTCTCCCTCTCCCTCTTTCTTTCATATTTCCTCTCTATTTCTTTTCTCTCTCTCTCTCTCACACACATTTCCTTTTGGAGTCAGATCCAAAAAACTAATTGCCAAGACTAGTGTCAAGAAACTTGCCAAGTACATTTTATTGTAAAAGTCATGTTTTCAGGTGTTCCACTCAAGTCCTTAATTCACTTTGAGTTAATTTTTGTGCATGATGTATCAATAGTGGTCTAGTTTCATTCTTTTGCATGTGGCTGTCCAGTGAAGAGGCTGACTTTCCCCTTGTATATTCCTGCCTTATTTGTTGTAAATTAATTTGCCATATATACAATGTTGTTTTTTTTTCTCTCAATTCTTTCCAGTTAATTTATATGTCTGTATTTATCCCAATACCATACTTTATAACATAATATTGCTTTGTAATAAAATTTGAAATCAGGAAGAATGATGCCTCCAGATTTGTTTTTCATCCCTAAGATTTCATTGGCTATTTAGGAACTTTTGTTGTTCCACACAATTTCTAAATTGTTTAATTTCTGTAAAAAATATGTCATTGAGTTTTGATTGGAATTTACATGAAACTGAAGATTGCTTTGACTAATACTGACATTTGAACAACATTATTTCTTTCAATCCATGAACACAAAAATATCTTTCCAGTTATTTGTGTCTTCAACTTCTTTCATCAAAGTTGTATAGTTTTCAGTGTACAGGTCTTTTATTCATTGACTAAATTTATTCCCTCATATTTCATTTTTCTTCTTTTTAATATTGTAATATTATTTTTTCACTGTTCCAAAATTCATTGTTTATGCACCACATACAGTCCTCCATGCAATATGTGCCCCCCTTAATACCCACCACCAGGCTCACCCAACCCCCTATTCCCTCCCCTCCAAAATCTTCAGTTTGTTTCTCAGAGTCCACAGTCTCTCATGGTTCATCTCCCCCTCTGATTTCCCCTCTCTCACTTCTCCTTTCCATCTCCCAATGTCCTCCATGTTATTCCTTATGCTCCACAAGTAAGTGAAACCATATGATAATTGACTCTCTCTGCTTGACTTATTTCACTCAACATAATCTCCTCCAGTCCCATCCATGTTGATACAAAAGCTGAGTATTCATCCTTTCTGATGGAGGCATAATAATCCATAGTACATATGGACTTATCTTCCTTATCTTCATATAGATTTAATCTCTTCTTTGCATGCTATGTTTCTTCCACTTTTCTCCACACTTTCTCATAGTGGCTGCACCAGTTCCCACCAACATTGTAACAGGGTTCCCCTTCCATGACATCCTCACCAAAACCTATTGTTTCCTGTGTGAATTTTAGCCATTCTGACCAGTGTGAGGTAGTATATCATTGTACTTGTGATTTGTATTTCCCTGATAATGAGTGATATTGAGCATCTTCTCATACATCTGTTAGACATCTGTATGTCTTCTTTGGAAAAAAAATGTCTATTCATGTCTTCTGCCCATTTTTCAACTGGATTATTTCTAAGCTGGATGTTTAGTTTGATAAGTTCTTCATAGATTTTGGATATCAACCCATTATCAGATATGTCATTTGCAAAAATCTACTCTCATTCTATAGGCTGCCTTTTAGATTTGTTTATTTTTTTTCCTTTGCTGTGCAGATGATGAAGTCCCAATACTTTATTTTTTTTTTCCAATAGTTTATTTTTGCTTCTATCTCCCCTGTCTCAGGAGACAAATCTAGTAAGAAGTTGCTACATCCAATGTCAAAGAGGTAACTCCCTGTGCTCTCCACTAAAATTTTAATGTTTCCTGTCTCACTTTTGGGTCTTTTATCCATTTTGAATTTATTTTTGAACTTACTTTGGTGTAAGAAAATGGTCCAGATTCATGCTTTTGCCTGTTGTTGTCCACTTTTAGCCACATAATTTGTTGAAAAGACTGTCTTTTCCATTGACTATTCTTTCCTGCTTTGTCAAAGATTAATTGACCAAAAATTGTGGGTTAATTTGTGGGTTTTCCCATTCTATTCTATTGCTCTATGTGTCTCTTTTTGTGCCAGCACCATACTGTCTTGATGACTACAGCTTTGTAATATAGCTTAAAGGCCAGAATTGTGATGCATCTAGCTTTGCTTTTCTTTTTCAAGATTGGTTTGGCTATTTGGGGTCTTTTGTGGTTCCATACAAATTTGAGGATTTTTTGTTCTAGCCCTGTAAAAATTGCTGGTGGTATTTTGGGAGGATTGCATTAAGTGTATAGATTGCTTTGGGTAGTATAGACATTTTAACAATATTTGTTTTTCAAATGCATGAGCATGGATTTTTTTTTTCATTTTTTGTGTCATCTTTATGTATTATAGTTTTTGGAGTATGGATCTTTATCTCTTTGGTTACATTTATTTCTAATTGTCTTGTGTTTTTTACTACAATTGCAAATGAAATTGATTCCTTGATTTCTTTTTCTGTTTCTTCATTACTGGTCTATAGAAATGCAACAGATTTCTGTACATTGATTTTGTAAACTGTGAATTTACTGAATTCATCTATCAATTCTAGGAATATTTGGTGGGGTCTCTTGGGGTTTCCACATAGACTATTATATCATCTGCAAACAGTGAAAGCTTTATGCCTTCCTCATTAATTTTGATGTCTTTTATTTCTTTTTGTTGTCTGATTTCTGAGGCTAGGACTTCCAGCATTATGTTTAATAGCAGTAGTAAGGTTGGACACCTCTGACTTGTTCCTGACTAGAGAGTAAAAGCTCTCAGTTTTTCCCAATTGAGGACGTTATTAGGCTTTTCATGTTGTGGGCTTTTCATATATGGCCTTTATTATGTTGAAGTATGTTCCCTCTATCCCTGCTTTGTCAAAGGGGGTTTTGCCATGAATGGTGTGCTTTGTCAAGTACTTTTACTGCATCTATGAAAAGGATCATATAGTTCTTATCTTTTTATTAATGTGGCTTATCACATAAATTGGCTTAAGATTATTGAACCACCCTTGCAGCCCAAGAATAAGTCCCACCAGATCATGGTGAATGATTCTTTTAATGTACTGCTGGATTCTATTTATTTCCTGCTATTTTATTGATAGATTTTGTATCCATATTCATCAGGGATATTGGCCAGTAGTTCTCTTTTGTAGTGGTGTCTTTATCTGGTGTTGGTATGAGGATAATGCTGGCTTCATAGAATGAATTTGGAAGTTACTTTCCATTTCTATTTTTTTAATAAGTTGAGAAGAATAGATATTAAGTCTTCTTTAAATGTTTGGTATAATACACCTGTGAAGCCAAACGGACCTGGGCTTTTGTTTTCTGGTTTTTGTTTTTTGTTTTGTTTTGTTTTTTAATTACTGATTCAGTTTCATAACTGGTTGTCAGTCTGTTCAAGTTTTCTACTTTTTCCTATTTCACTTTTGGTAGTTTATATTTCTGGAAAATTATCCATTTCTTCCTGGTTGTCCAACTTTTTGGCATATAGCTTTCCATAGTCTCTTATAATTGTATTTCTGTGGTGTTGGTTGTTATTTTTCCTGTTTCATTGTGATTTTATTCATTTGGGTCCTTTATCTTTTATTTTTGGTAAGACTACCGGGGGCTTATCAACGTTTTAAATATTTTCAAAGAAGTAGCTCCTGGTTTCATTGATCAATTCTACTCTTTTTGTTTTGATTTGTATTGTTTTAGGTTGAATGTCATTTCTTTCTCCTCCAATGTTTATCATTTCCTTCCTTCTGGTGACTTTAGGCTTCATTTGTTGTTTGTTTTGTTTTGTTTCTAGCTCCTAGGTTCAAGGTTAGGCTTTTTATTTGAGATTTTTCTTGCTTCTTGAGGTAGGCCTGTTTTGCTATATACTTGTCTCTTTGGACCACTTTTGCTGCATCCCAAAGGTTTTGGATCTTGGTGTTTTCATTTTCATTAGTTTCCATGTATTTTTTATTTCCTTTTTGATTTGTTGGTTGACCCATTCATTGCTTATTAGCACATAGTTTAACATCCAAGTATTTGTGTTCTAATTTTTTCTTGTGGTTGACTTCAAGTTTCATAGTGTTGTGTTCAGAAAATATGAATTGTATGATCTCAATCTTTCTATACTTATTAAGGTATGTGATCTATTCTGTAGAATGTTCCATGTGTGCTTGAAAAGAATGTGTATTCTGCTGTTTTTAGATGGAATGTTCTGAATATTGTTAAGTCCATTTGGCCCAATGTATCATTCAAAGCCATTGTTTCTGTGTTGATTTTCTGCTTAGATTGATTTTCTGCTTGATCTGCCCTTTGATGTAAGTCAGGTATTAAAGTCCCCTTCTATTTTTATATTATTACCAATGAGTTCTTTTTGTCTGCTATTAATTGTTCTATATATTTGATGGTCCCATGTTGAATGCATAAATATTTAAAATTATTAGATCTACTCGTTGGATTGTCCCATTTATCCTAATATATCGCCCTTCATCTCTTGTTATAGTCTGGCTTAACGTCTAGTTTGTCGAATTTAAGTATTGCTACTCTGGCTCTATTTTGTATTTTTTAGAAATATTTATTTATTTATTTATTTTTAAAAAGACAGATGGGGGGATAGGAAGCAAGAAAGGGAGAGAGAAGGGTTTAATTTCACTACCCCGAGATCATGACCTGAGCCAAAACCAAGTGCTGGACACTTAACCAATAGTGCCACCTATGCTCTGGCTTTATTTTGACATACATTTGCATGATAAATGTTTTTCCATCCCTTCTTTTAATCTTCATAATTCTTTATGTATAAAATGAATCTCCTACAGTCAGCATGTAAATGAGTCTTGCTTTTTATCCATTCTTTATATCCTATGTCCATTGATTTGAACATTAATCCACTGAATTTCAGAGGAATTATTGATACATATGTATTTAGTACCATTTTGTTACTCCTTTTGTCCTCGTTTCTGGAGATTTTCTCTCTCTCTCTTTTTTTTTTTTTTTGAAGATTTTATTTATTTATTTGACAGAGAGAGAGATCAGAGCCAGGCAGAGAGGCAGGCAGAGAGAGAGTGGGGGTGAAGCAGGCTCCCCGCTGAGCAGGGAACCCAATGTGGGACTTGATCCTAGGACCCTGAAACCATAACCTGAGTCAAAGGCAGAGACTTAACCCACTGAGCCATCCAGGCGCCCCTAGAGATTTTCTCTTTTCTTGTTTTTGTCACTTTTGTTCTTTCCTTTCTGCTCAGAGTCCCCTTTAACATTCCTTGCAGGTCTGGTTTAGTGGTCACGAAATCCTTTAGTTTTAGTTTGTCTGGTAAATCTTTATCTCTCCTTCTATTCTGAATGACAGCAACACTGAACAGAGTAATCTTGTCTGTAGATTTTTTTTCTTATTTAACACTTTGAATATATCAGGGCACTCCCTCTGGCTTGCCAAGTTTCTGTAAAGAGATCTGCAGCTGGCCTTATGAGTTTTCCCTTAGCATTTACTGACTTCTTTTGTCTTGCTGCTTTTAGGATTTTTTCCTTATCCCTATATTTTGCAAATTTAATTACAGTATGTCTTGTTGTTGACCTCCTTTTGTTGATTTCTTTTTAAAGATTTTATTTACTTAGTAGAGAAATAGAGAGAGCGCACAAGTAGGTAGAGCAGCAGGAAGAGGGAGAAGTAGAAGCAGGCTCGCTACTGAGCAGGAAGCCGGATGCAGGGCTTGATCCCAGGACCCTGGAGTGATGACCCGAGCTGAAGGCAGCCACTTAACTGACTGAGCCACCCACGCATCCCTCCTTTTGTTGATTTTGTTGGGAGTTCTCTGTGCTTCCAGGATTAGGTGTCTGTTTCCTTCCCAAGATTAGGAAAGTTTTCAGATATTATTTCCTAAAATACTCCTTCTGTCCCCTTTTCTCTCTCTTCTTTTGGGACTCCTATGATAAGAATGTTATTAGTTTTGATAGAGTCACTGTGCTCCGTAAGTTTTTTCTTATGATCCATAATTTTTCTTTAATTTGTTCCATTTCATTATTTTCCTTTAATCTATCTTATACATTATTTATTCTTCTCTCTTCTTCTTCCATTCTTGTGTTCATTACATCCAATCTGTTTCAAATCGCAGTTATTGTATTTTTCATTTCTGCCTGATTGTTAAGTCTTTTATCCCTATAGTAATGGCCTCCCTGATATTTTTCATTCTTTTCTCAATCCTAGTCAGAAACCCTACTTTGATTGCTTTTAATTTTCTATCAGATATATCTGTTTCACTGAGTATTTGTGCCTTAGCCAGAGAGTGCTGAGTTTAACAAGGTGTGCACTGCTCTGCTTGTTAAATGAAACCTGATCCTACTTCCAGTAGAATTGAAGCCTTTTAGAACTCTGGAAGGAAGATGTAGTGTGTGCAGTGGTTTCTGCTGGTTTCTGGGGGAGGGGTCCACTTCTCTGGGGTTGAGACACACTTGCCCAAGAAGCAGAGCACTGGCAGAGCACAGGGCCCAAACTTGGTGTAAGCAGGTTAGGCAGCCAGTGTCTGTACAATACTGTTTACTGAAGGTGGTTTATGCTGAGGGACAAGGGAGACAAATGATGCCAGCCAGCTCTTTTGTCCCAGGAGAGGTGACTCCATGTTTACTGCTCCCAGGGAAGTACTCTGAAAAGAAGAAATAATCTCATTCCATGCATCTCCAGTGTTTTTCAGATTGCTGTTTTCATGCTTTCCTTCTCCAGGTTGCTTGCCTTGTAGCAAGTGCAGTGTAATTTGGGCTATATTCTGGCTAAGTCTGCTGACTTTTAAAACTCCAAACTTTATGGAAATGGTGTGGCAGGGGCCTGTGCTTGCCTTCTGATATAGAATCTCATCCTGCTGGATCTGATACAGTTTTGACCATGAAGGGCAGTCATAGCAGAGTGTGGGGGGATGAGACTTGAAGCAAGCAGACTAGGAAGCTAGTGTCAGGGCAAGCTGCCTTCAGCAGGTGGTTCTGGGTCTATGCCCAGATTGGGGAAGAAAATGGTAACTGTCAGCTCCTTTGTCTCCTGAAGGGATTACTGGGAATCCCAACTTTCACAGATACACCCCAAGAAAAGAAAACAATATCTCCTCTCCCAATCTTAATCATTCCTCAGATTGTGCTTTCTGCCCCTGGGGAAAAAAAAAAGACAAGAGAACAACCACCACTACTTCATAGATACACCTTTTATTTTTAATTCATTCCCACTATTCTGGTTCATTTTTTTATAGATAATTTTTTTAACCTATTTACCATCACAGTGAGATATCCACTACATCAAATAACATAATAACCTTTTAACCTGAACTTTTTGATACATATACCCGTGTTTTTATTTTGCTTTTCTATTTTTAAATTTTTTTAAATTTTATTTTATTTAGTTTAGCTGATTCTTTTTTTATTTTTGTTTTTTAATATTCACATAGAGTTAAACTTCAAGGTAATCCCTTTTCCCCAATCAATGCTACCCCTATAGGTAAACCAATTTTTAATCCCCCTTTATCTTAGGAAAGTTGAATCTGTTGACAAAGATATCAAGATACATTCAAGAAGAATCAAAATAAACTTCCTCACCCACACTGAGAATTTATAACCACTCTCCCATCTTTTTTTTCTGCCAGTGTTTCTGTGTATTTGTGTTTGTCCTGGTAGTATATAAATCTTATCAAAAAGAATTTGGGGTTCTTTTTGATGAATTCTAGGGTGCACCTTGCCTGCACCATGGTTGATACATTCAGCTACATCCATTCAGCCATCTCTCACCAAAATGCCTAGGAGGAGGAATGCCCAACAGAAGAATAATTCAGAGGCTGGGCCTTCTGCAACAGAGCTAATTGCTATCAACATAGACAATATGTCAGAAAGGAAACTCAGGCTAACAATTATCCAGGCAATAACTAAGTTGGAGAAAGCCATGGATGACAAAAGATAATTGCTTAGGGCAGAACTAAAAGCCACCAGAGATGATGTTCACAATGTTCTCAATGAGTTCCAATCTAATCTAAATTCTCTAAAAGCTAGGGTAACTGAGGCAAAAGATAGAATTAGTGATCTGGAGGACAAATTGATAGAGGAAAAGGATCAGAAGGAAGCCTGGAACAAACAACTTAGAAGCCACGAAAACAGAATTAGGGAAATAAGTGATGCCATGAAATGTTCGAATGTCAGAATTATTGGAATCCTTGAGGGGGAGGAGAAAGAAAGAAGTCTAGAAGATATAGTGGAACAATTTTTCCATGAAAATTTTCCCCATCTAGCGAATGGAACCAGCGTTCATGTACTAGAGGCAGAACGGACTTCCCCCCAAGATTATAGAATCTCAAAAGTCCTCAAGACACCTGATAGTAAGAATGAGGAATCATAACTGTAGACAGGATCTCTCGAAAGCAGCTAGGACAAAGAAGCTCCTTACGAAGAGAGGAAAGCCCATCAGAGTAATGTCAGACCTATCCACAGACTTGGCAAGCCAAAAAGTGATGGCAAGACATATTCAGGGCAACAAATGAGAAGAATGTGCAGCCAAGAATACTTTATCCAGCAAGACTGACATTCAAAATTGGATGGAGAGATAAAGAGTTTCCAAGACCAGCAAGGCTTAAAAGAGTATGCGACCACCAAGCCGACACTGCAGGAAATATTAACGGGGGTGGGGGGTTCTATAAAAGAGGAAAAATCCTAAGAATATCATTGAACAGAAATATGGAGACAATCTACAGAAAGAAAGACTCCAAAGATAACACGATGTCAAAAAACACGTATCTCTCAGTAATGACTCTCAATGTGAATGACCTAAATGTGCCCATAAAATGACACAGGGTTGCAGATTGGATAAAATGACAGGACCCATCCATATGTCGTC
Source organism: Mellivora capensis (assembly GCA_004024625.1). Taxonomy (NCBI): domain Eukaryota; kingdom Metazoa; phylum Chordata; class Mammalia; order Carnivora; family Mustelidae; genus Mellivora; species Mellivora capensis. The sequence continues at coordinate 24,883 of PISX010024376.1, forward strand.
TACAAGAGACCCATTTTGAAACTAAGGATACACCCAGACTGAAAGTGAAGGGTTGGAGAAGAATCTTTCATGCCAAAGAACCTCAAAAGAAGGTCGGGGTAGCTATTCTCATATTAGATAAATTAGATTTTAAACTAAAGACTGTAGTCAGAGATACAGAAGGACACTACATCATCCTTAAAGGTACTATTCACCACGATGATCTCATAATTGTAAATATCCATGCCCCCAATATGGGAGCAGCCAATTACATAAGTAAATTATTAATCAAAATAGTCATATTTATATGAATACATTAATAGTAGGAGATCTTAAGACGCCTCTCTCAGTGATAGATCATCCAAGAAGAAAATCAATAAAGAAACAAGAGCATTGAATGACACATTGGACCAGATGGACCTCATAGATATATACAGAACATTCCACCCTAAAACAACAGAATACTCATTCTTCTCAAGGGCCTATGGAACTTTCTCTGAATAGACCACATACTCTGTCACAAATCAGGGCTCAACCAATACCAAAGGTTGAGATTATTCCCTGCATATTCTCAGATCACAATGCTTTGAAACTGGAGCTCAAACACAAGGAAAAGATTTGAAGGAACTCAGCCACCTGGAAGCTAAAGACCACCTTGTTGAAGAATGCTTGGATCAACCAGGAGATCAAAGAAGAACTTAAACAATTCATGGAAACCAATGAGAATGAAGACACTTCCGTCCAAAACCTATGGGATACAGCAAAGGCAGTCCTAAGGGGGAAATACATAGCCATCCAAGCCTCCCTCAAAAAAATTGAAAAATCCAGAATACAACAGCTGTCTCTACACTTTAAAGAACTGGAGAATCAACAACAAATTAAGCCAACTCCACACACAAGAAGGGAAATAATCAAGATTAGAGCACAGATCAATGAGATAGAAACTAGAGATACAGTAGAACACATCAAGGAAACTAGAAGCTGGTTTTTTGAAAGAAACCATAAGATCAATAAACCGTTGGTCACACTAATGGAAAAGAAAAGAGAGAAAGCTCAAATTAATAAAATTATGGATGAAAAGGGAGAGATCACAACTAACACCAAGGAAATAGAAACAATCATCAGAAGTTATTATCAACAGTTATATGCCAGTATATAAAGCAAGCTAGATAAAATGGATGCATTCCTGGAAAACTATAAACTCCCAAAATTGAACCAAGAAGAAATTGACAACCTGAATAGACTGATATCTAGTAACGAAATTGAAGCAGTGATCAAAAACTTCCCAAAAAACAAGAGTCAGGGACCTGATGGATTCCCTGTGGAATTCTACCAAACGTTCAAAGAAGAAATAACACCTATTTTCCTGAAGCTGTTTCAAAGAATTGAAGTAGAAGGAAAACTTCCAGACTCTTTTTATGAAGCCAGCATTACCCTGATCTCTAAACCAGGCAAAGAGCACACCAAAAAGGAGGATTTCAGACCAATATCACTAATGAATATGGATGCTAAGATTCTCAACAAAATCCTAGCAAACAGGATCCAAGAGCACATTAAAAAGGTTATCCACCATGACCAGGTGGGATTCATCCCTGGATTACAAGGATGATTCACAAATCAACCAACGTGATAGCACAAATCAGTAAGAGAAGAGAGAAGAACCACATGGTCCTCTCAATTGATGCAGGAAAAGCAATTGACAAAATCCAGCACCCATTCCTGATTAAAACGTTTCAAAGTATAGGGATAGAGGGAACATCCCTGAACTTCATAAAATCCATGTATGAAAAACCCACAGCAAACATCATCCTCAATGGGAAAAAGCTCACAGCCTTCCCACTGAGATCAGGAACACGTCAAGGATGCCCACTCTCACCACTCCTGTTCAACATAGTATTAGAAGCCCTAGAAACAGATATCAGACATAAAGAGAAATAAAAAGTATCCAAATTGGCAATGAAGAAGTCAAACTCTCTCTCTTCGCAGATGACATGATTCTTTATATGGAAAACCCAAAAGACTCCACCCGAAACTACTAGAAGTCATAAAGCAAGTCATTAATGTGGCAGGATACAAAGTCAATGTACAGAAATCAGTTGCTTTCTTATACACAAAAAATGAAAATACATAAAGGGAAATTAGAGAATTGATTCCACTAACTATAGCACCAAGAACCATAAGATACCTGGGAATAAACATAACCAAAGAGGTAAAGGATCTGTACTTGGGAAGTACAGAACACTCATAAAAGAAATTGAAGAAAACACAAAAAGATAGAAGACCATTCCATGTTCATGTATCAGAAGAATAAACATTGCTAAAATGTTTATACTGCCTAGAGTGATCTATATTTTCAATGTCATTTCAATAAAAATTCTTCCAGCATTTTTCAAAGAGCTGGATCAAATAATCTTAAAATTTGTATGGAATCAGAAGAGACCCTGAATTGCTAAGGAAATATTTAAAAATAAAACAAAAAAATAAAAACAAAACTGGGGGTATCACATTACCTGATTTCAAACTTTACTACAAAGCTGTGATCACCAAGACAGCATGATACTGGCATAAAAACAGACACATAGACCAGTGGAACAGAGTAGAGGACCCAGATATGGACCCTTTACTCTATGGTCAAATAATCTATGACAAAGCAGGAAAAAATATACAGTGGAAAAAAGACAGTTTCTTCAATAAATGGTGCAGGGAAAATTGGACAGCTATATGTAGAAGAATGAAACTCGACCATACTCTTACACTGTACACAAATATAAACTCGAAATGGATAACAGACCTCAACGTGTGACAGGAATCCATCAGAATCCTAGAGGAGAACATGGGCAGTAACCTCTTTGGTATCAGCCACAGCAACTTCTTTCAAGATATGTCTCGAAAGGCAAAGGAAACAAAAGCGAAAACCAACTTTTGGTACTTTGGTGACATATCTCGAAAGAAGTTGCTGTGGCTGATATCAAAGAGGTTACTGCCTATGTTCTCCTCTAGGATTCTGATGGATTCCTGTCTCACATTGAGGTCCTTTATCCATTTCGAGTTTATCTTTGTGTACGGTGTAAGAGAATGGTCGAGTTTCATTCTTCTACATATAGCTGTCCAATTATCCCAGCACCATTTATTGAAGAGACTGTC
>PISX010024377.1:7715-28102 GCA_004024625.1 Mellivora capensis
CATTCCGTGGGTTGCCTCTTTGTTTTGTTGACTGTTTCCTTTGCTGTGCAGAAGCTTTTGATCTTGATGAAGTCCCAAAAGTTCATTTTCGCTTTTGTTTCCTTTGCCTTTGGAGACATATCTTGAAAGAAGTTGCTGTGGCTGATATCAAAGAGGTTACTGCCTATGTTCTCCTCTAGGATTCTGATGGATTCCTGTCCACGTTGAGGTCCTTTATCCATTTCGAGTTTGAGACTTGTACATGAACTTAATAACAAATTTCTTTGAAATAACTCAAAACTCAAATACCTCGTGTGTCCATTAGCCAGTAAATGGATAAACACATTTTAGTATGTCCATACAGTTGAATACTACTTAGCAATTAAAAGGAAATTACCATTGATAGATACTATAATATCTATGGATCTCAGAATAATAATGCTGAAAGAAGTCATACAAAAAAAGGATACTGTATCTTTCCATTTATGCCAAATTCCAGAAAATGCGTGCTTATCCAAAATGGAAGGAGGACTATCAGTGGTTGCCTGGAGACAAAGTGGTGGGTGGCAAGGGGCATGAGGGACTTTTGAGAATGATGGATATCCTCATTATTTTGATTGCACTTCATTGGTATATTTTTATGTCAAACTTAAATTGTACACTTTAAATATGTGTATTTTATTGTAATTATCTACCTTACTAAAACTGTGAGACAACTTACAAAAAAAAATACAGTCTTTGTTAATTATTCCTTGGAACCTTATAGGAGAATGCAGCACTAAACAACAAAACCTATATTTTCTAGCCATCCACTTGAATCTGTTTATATTCATCAGAGTGGATATAACACATCATAGATAATAAAGAGAGAAGGAGTAATCCATGGTGGTAAAATAATGCCTGTGTTCTTAGTAATTGAAAGTAAGCAAACACAAAAGAGTGAAGAAAGATGAATTGTAATTTACTACTTGAAAGGAAAAGTAATTGCATGGTTAGTCAAAGAAGTGGTAGATAGGAATGCTTTATAACAAGTTTATTAAATAGAAATTAGATTTATAGGTACAGATAATTAGGAAAATGCAGGAGAAAATACAGATATTTATGATATGGAATTCAGTTTCACAAGGAGTTCGCTTTGTACTAGCTTAATAAGAAAGACATAGAGACAGAGAGGAGTGGAATGAAAAATGGATCATTAACCATAACAAAGTGCTTGTAATGCACAGAGACAGATTAATGACCACAGTGACAATGTCACTGGTGATAAATGCAAAAAGCAATTGCATTTAATATTCCTTTTTTTCAGGTTCTTCCTAATTGCCCTTCTCTAGTCTGAATTTGTATGTTTCTCTATTTTTAAATTTTTCTTGTGTATGTCAGGGACCTTACTACATAACTATAATTACAAAATATTCCTTAAAAGTCATAAAGAACATAGAGAAGACACTATCAAGGCAGTGATTTTGTTTCAGTATTTGCATGATTTCTGCAAAGTTTTCAAAGTAATTCATAAAATATACTCAAACCACTTACTTTCCAATATTGATTTAGTCATCTTAGTGATGTAGAGATCTTATGAATTACCAATAGGCTTTCTAAATTCTTTATGGATTTTATGTAAATTAAGGCATCAATAAGTAAATAGAAACTGAAAAATGTAATAGAAGTATAAAAAATGAAATATTGTATCTAATGTTAAATTATAATGGTTTTGTAAACTAATACTTTTCATCTTATTATAAAATTACTAATTTAGAGAATCTGAAAAAATAAGAAGACACAAATAGAAAATATTACCTAAATTACACTATTTAAAGTTAACTACTCTTAACATTTTTATGTATATCCTTCTTGTCTTTTTTCCTTACTCATGATGTATAGAATACTAATAAAATATGTACATAAAAATATGTGTTTATATTAGTTTCATTATACACACACACAGTATACACTCTGCTTTTTTATTGATATTATATCAAGTAAGGACCTATTTCTCTTGGAAATATAAATGGGCACATTTTCCTTGGAAGCCAATTTTGTCAAGAGTTTTAACATATTCATATTTGTCTATTTATAGGAATTCCTCTAAAATAATGATGCTCCTAAGTATTTGAGCTGTTCTTCACAGCATTACATAAACAATTGAAAAACAAAACTAAAATAACGTTAATAAGGTGTTAGCTCATCAGTTATTTCATTCTTCCAAGAGACCAATGTGAAATTATAGAAATTTGTTTTAAAAAATGGTGCTCTAAGAAAATATTAGAATAAACAGATTAACTCACTAATCTCTTAAATATAAATCTTACATATTAATGAAACAAATTATAATTTAAATATATGCACTATATGATTAGTGTGTACATGTGTATGTACATGTATAATCTTCATAATCATGTAATTGTGTAATCTTAGCTTTCAGAATTGAAATTGCACACAGTGTAACAACATAAGAGCAGGGTTTCCTAAAAGCAGTGAAACTACCATACAAAACCTGCTCTGCCTGCCTTTAGAAATGTTATGTGAGAGAGACAAAGTTCTGGCAATCTTTCTGTCTCTATCATGGTACTCTGTAAATATAGAAATTGCAGGTGATGCTTATTTTGTTTCTTTTATTTTCCAAATTTTCTAATTATAACTTTTCATAAGCAGAAAAAGAATAAAGATTGTAAAACTAGATAAAAATTTCCTTGTGCCATTAAAATCATTGAAAGTGTTTTTATGGTTGTATTATATCCTATTATACTAAGATATTGTTTTTTAAATTCTCTAGTATTGTCATTCAAAAACTTTGTTATTGTTGCTGTATTTCATTTTATTTTATTATTATTATTTTTAAAGATTTTATTTATTTATTTGACAGAGAGAGACAGCGAGAGAGGGAACACAAGCTGGGTAAGTGGGAGAAGGAGAAGCAGACTTCCCTCTGAGCAAAGAGCCCCATGCGGGGCTTAATCTCAGGACCCTGGGATCATGACCTGAGCGGAAGGTATATGCTTAACGACTGAGCCACCCAGGCACCCCTGTTTCTGTATTTTTTAAAAATTATTTTAATTTAATTAATTATTTTAATTAATTAATTAATTAATTAAGCTAATTTATTTTTCTGTATTTTAAATAATACTGTCAGTGGGGCACCTGGGTGGCTCAGTGGGTTAAGCCTCTGCCTTTGGCTCAGGTCATAATTTCAGGGTCCTGGGATCCAGCCCTGCATTGGGCTCTCTGCTCGGCAGGGAGTCTGCTTCCTTTTCTCTCTCTCTGCCTGTCTCTCTGCCTACTTGTGATCCCTCTCTTTCTGTCAAATAAATAATAAATGAAAAAATGTTAAAAAAATAAATAATACTGTCAAGATCATGAATGTGGGTAAAACATTGTCTTGGATTATTTAATTACTCCTAAATTTGGGGGGAAGAAAGTCTAACTCCCAATCCTAACCTGGCAGAGGAGAGCATCATTTTAATGAAGAAAGTCATAAAATATTTAGCTATATTTAAGCCCCTGACCACAACTGTAGCTTGGTCATTTGGATGAGCGGTGGGAAAGGAGGCACAAATTTGTGTGCTTCACTGAAGGAGAGTCAGCTCTGTCATATCTGTAATGATGCCATTCTTTATCGGCTTAGAAACTCTAGTTAAGCCTTTGGGGAAAAGAATTCTGGTACAGTCTTGTGGTTCTCTGAAAGCCTATAGCTAACAAAATTGCTCGCAAGGAAATTTATACTTAGGTCACACAAATGAACAAACTTTGTGGCTATTTCAAATAGTTTAATTGAATGTTATTTTCTCCTTATAGATTTGAAGAACTTAGTGTCATTTTATTGGGCTACTTTCAAATATTTTGCAACTATGTGGTGAAGTTGTATCAGAAAAATCTACCATTAGATTATATTTGTCAAAATAAAGAGAAAATTGCCCTTGAAAAAATAACCTTAATTTTTTGTATGATATTTTGGTGTTTATTTAATAATTTTAAATGAGTTTGTTGACCCCAGTGTTACTATTTGGAATATAATGGGAAAATGTGATTAACAAGTTTCAATTACAGAAAAAAAAAACCACCACGATAATTTCATTTTTTTTTTAACATTTTTTATTAACATATAATGTATTATTTGTTTCAGGGGTACAGGTCTGTGCATCATCAGTCTTACACAATTCACAGCACTCACCATAGCACCTACCCTCTCCATTGTCTACCACCCAGCCACCCCGACACTCCCACCCCCACTCCCCTCCAGCAACTCTCAGTTTGTTTCCTGAGATTAAGAGTCTTTTATGGTTTGTCTCCCTCCCTAGTCTCATCTTGTTTCATTTTACCCTCCCTTCCCTCCAAGAACCTCACCCTGCCTCTCAAATTCCTCATATCGGAGAGATCATATGATTATTGTCTTTCTCTGATTGACTTATTTCGCTTAGCATAATATCATCTAGTTCCATGCATGTCATTGCAAATGCAAGATTTCATTTCTTTTGATGGCTTCATAGTATTCCATTGTGTGTATGTGTGTATGTATATATATACATACACACATACATATATATATACATACACACATACATATATATACACACATATACATATATACACATACACACATACATATATATACACATACACACATACATATATATATACATACACACACACATATATATATACATATATATATATATACACATACACACAATGGAATACTATGAGGCCATCAAAAGAAATGAAATCTTGCATTTGCAATGACATGCATGGAACTAGATGATATTATGCAAGAAGAGGTGGTATATATGTATGTATGTATGTATATATATATGTATACATATGTATGTATATATACATATATGTATATACATGTATGTATATATACATACATATGTATACATATATATATACATACATACATACATATATACCACCTCTTCTTGATCCATTCATCTGTTGATGGACATCTAGGTTCTTTCTATAGTTTGGCTATTGTGGACATTGCTGCTATAAACATTCGGGTGCACGTGCCCCTTCAGATAACTACATTTGTATCTTTAAGGTAAATACCCAGTAGTGCGATTGCTGAGTTGTAGGGTAGCTCTATTTTCAACTTTTTTTTTTTAAGATTTTATTTACTTATTTGACAGGCATAGATCACAAGTAGGCAGAGAGGCAAAGAGAGAGGAGGAAGCAGGTTCCGTGCTGAGCAGAGAGCCTGATGCGGGGCTCGATCTCAGGACCCTGGGATTATGAACTGAGTGGAAGGTAGAGGTTTTAACCCACTGAGCCACTCAGGCACCCCTAATTTCAACTTTTTGAGGAAACTCCATGTTGTTTTCCAGAGTGGCTGCACCAGCTTGCATTCCCAACAACAGTGTAGGAGGGTTCCCCTTTCTCCGCATCCTCACCAACACCTGTCATTTCCTTACTGGTTAATTTTAACCATTTTGACTGATGTGAGGTGATATCTCACTGTGGTTTTGATTTGTATTTCCTTGATGCCAATTGACATTGAGCTCTTTATCATGAGTCTGTTGGCCATTTGGATGTCTCCTTTGCAGAACTCTCTGTTCATGTCTTCTGCCTACTTCTGATTGGATTATTTGTTCTTTGGATGTTGAGTTTGATAAGTTCTTTATAGATTTTGGATACCAGCCCTTTATCTGATATGTCATTTGCAAATACCTTCTCCCATTCTGTCAGTTGCCTTTTGGTTTTGTTGATTATTTCCTTTGCTGTGCAGAAGCATTTTATCTTGATGAAGTCCCAATAGTTCATTTTTGCCCTTGCTTCCCTTGCCTTTGGAGAGGTTTCTAGGAAGAAGTTGCTGTGGCTGAGGTCGAAGAGGTTGCTGCCTGTGTTCTCCTCAAGGATTTGGATATATTCCTGTCTCACATTGAAGTCTTTCATCCATTTTAAGTCTATTTTTGTGTGTGGTGTAAGGAAATGGTCCATTTTCATTCTTCTGCATGTGGCTATCCAATTTCCCCAACACCATTTGTTGAAGAGGCTGTCTTTTTTCCATTAGACATTCTTTCCTGCTTTGTTAAAAATTAGTTGACCATAAAGCTGAGGGTCTATCTGGGCTCTCTATTCTGTTCCATTGATGTATGTGTCTGTTTTTTTTGCCAGTACCATACTATCTTGATGATGACAGATTTGCAATAGAGCTTGAAGGCTGGAATTGTGATGCTACCAACTTTGGCTTTCTTTTTCAACATTCCTCTGGCTATTTGGGGTCTTTTCTGGTTCCATATAAATTTTAGGATTGTTTGTTCCATTACTTTGAAAAAAGTTGATGGTGTTTTGATAGGGATTGCATTAAATGTGTAGATTGCTCTAGGTAACATAGACATTTTCACAATATTTGTTCTTCCAGTCCATGAGCATGGAACATTTTTCCATTTCCTTCCTCAGTTTCTTTCATGAGTACTCTATAGTTTTCTGAATACAGATTCTTTGCCTCTTTGGTTGTATTTATTCCTAGGTATCTTATGGTTTTGGGAGCAATTGTAAATGAGATAGTCTCCTTAATTTCTCTTTTGTCTTCTTGTTGGTTTATAGAAATGCAACTCATTTCTGTGCATTGATTTTATATCCTGACACTTTATTGAATTCCTGTATGAGTACTAGCAGTTTTGGAGGGAGTCTTTTGAGTTTTCCACATGAAGTATCATCTCATCTGCAAAGAGTGAGGGTTTGACTTCTTTTGCTGATTTGGATGTCTTTTATTTCTTTTTGTTGTCTGATTGACAGGGCTAAGACTTCTAGTACTCTGTTGAATAACTGTGGTGATAGTGAACATTCCTGACGTGTTCCTGACTTTAGGGAAAAGCTCTCAGTTTTTCCCCATTTAGAATGATACTTGCTGTGGGTTTTTCATAGCTGGCTTTGATGATATTGAGGTATGTACCCTCTGTCCCTACACTATGAAGAGTTTTTATTTAGAAAGGATTCTGTACTTTGTCAAATGCTTTTTCAGCATCTATTGAGAATATCATATGGTTCTTGTTCTTTCTTTTATTAATGTATTGTATCACGTTGATTGATTTGCGGATGTTGAACCTAACTTGCAGCCCAGGAATAAATCCCACTTGGTCGTGGTGAATAATCTTTTTCATGGACTGTTGGATCCTATTGGCTAGTATTTTGGTGAGAATTTTTGCATCTGTATTTATCAAGGATATTGGTCTGTAATTCTCCTTTTTGGTGGGGTCTTTGGTTTTGGGGTCAAGGTAATGCTGGCCTCATAAAATGAGTTTGGAAGTGCTCCTTCCATTTCTATTTTTTGGAACAGTTTCAGGAGAATAGGTATTAATTCTTCTTTAAATGTTTTGTAGAGTTCCCCTGGGAAGCTGTCTGGCCCTGGGCTCTTGTTTGATCTTGATCAAAAATCTTGAGAGGTTTTTGATGACTGCTTCAGTCTTCTTACCGGTTATGGTTCTGTTCATGTTTACTATTTCTTCCTGGTTCAGTTTTGTTGGTTTATATACCTCTAGGAATGCATCCATTTCTTCCATATTGTCAAATTTGCTAGCGTATAGTTGCTCACAATATGTTCTTATAGTTGTTTATATTTCTTTGCTGTTGGCTGTGATCTCTCCTCTTTCAGTCATGATTTTATTTATTTGGGTCCTTTCTCTTTTCTTTTTGATAAGTCTGGCTAGGGCTTTATCAATCTTATTAATTCTTTCAAAGAACTAGCTCCTACTTTCATTGATCTATTCTACTGTTCTTTTGATTTCTATTTCATTGATTTCTGCTCTGATCTTTATTATTTGTCATCTCCTTCTGGGTTTAGGCTTTCTTTGCTGTTCTTTCTTTAGCTCCGTTAGGTGCAGCGTTAGGTTGTGTATTTGACATCTTGTTTCTTGAGAAAGGCTTGTATTGCTACATAGTTTTTCTCTTGGGACCACCTTTGCTGCATCCCAAAGATTCTGAACAGTTGTGTTTTCATTTTCATTTGTTTCCATGAATTTTTTCAATTATTCTTATTTTCCTGGTTTACCCATTCATTCTTTAGGAGGATGCTCTTTAGTCTCCATGTATTTGAGTTCTTTCCAACTTTCCTCTTGTGGTTGAGTTCTAGTTTCAAAGCATTGTGGATGAAAATATGCAGGGAATGATCCCAATCTTTTGGTACTGGTTGAGACCTGATTTGTGACCCAGGATGTGATCTATTCTGAAGAATGTTCCATGTGCACTAGAGAAGAATGTATATTCTGTTGCTTTGGGATGGAATGTTCTGAATATATCTGTGATGCCCATATGGTCCAGTGTATCATTTATAGCCTTTATTTCCTTGTTGAGCAATTTCTTTTATGGGTTCTTCTCATCTCAGAATTATAGCATACATATTTAAAATATGCTTAATTCTTAATTGCTGTGTCCCTAAAATTAATGGTATAAAGACTGGGGTAGAGATGATAGTTGCTTTCAGTATATGTTCTTTACTGAAATGTTCAGGCTGGAGTTGTCACCTTGCCACTCACCTAAAAGATAATCACCATTCTTCCTTGTAATTAGGCAAGGTCATGGTGTTTTAAGTTGGCAAATGAGATTTAAGTGGAACTAAGTGTGTTTGTGGCTGTGTCTTCTAACAATTCCCTTTTATTTATTTTTATTTATATTCAGTTAGCCAACATTTGGTACATCAGTTTCAGATGTAGTGTTCAATAATTCATCAGTTGCATATAACACCCGGTGCTCATCGCTTCACATGCCCTCCTTAATACCTATCATCCATGTACCACATTCCCCTGTTAACCCATCCATGCACCCACCTCCCCTCTAGCAACCCTCAGTTTGTTTCCCAGAGAATCTCTCATGGTTTGTCTCCACCTCTGATTTCTTCCCATTCATGTTTTCCCTCTCTTCCCTTATGATCCTCCACACTGTTTCTTATATTCCACACATGAGTGGAACCATACTAACAGGTCCCTTTAAAACACAAGGGAATACCTTTTTATGTATTTTCCTCTGTTCACCTGGTTAAGATGAAAGTAACAGCTATAGGTCTAGTCATTTTGGTTCTGAACTTGAGAATAGAAATTGCATGCAGTATAGCAAAAACCAAAAGCTTGAATCCATGCTACCATGTCATCACCACATAATCTTGTTCTGTCTAATCTTAGGTTTATTACTGGACAGAGCAATAAGCTTCTTCTGTATTAAACTACTAATATTCTCAATCTTTGTTATCAGAACTAAGTCTTTATTTTGCATGGATTTGGTTTAAGGCTTCCTCTTTTTATATTATGAATGTTTTCAGACATTATTTATATTACTAGATGTATATAAAATTATCTATCAATAGCGTATTTTATTCCATTATATATCATAGGCAGAATAATAAAGGTAATATGATTTAAAAAAAGTCACAGATCTTGAGACACTAAAAATACTGTTTTGTGTCTGATGATGCATTCTTAAATGATATGCATTGGGAAAAGCACTGTGTCCATACCCTCATCAATATGAAAATTAAGCAACAGTTATCAAATAGCCACTCAGATATTTTACCATCATCAATATATTTGATTTTGTCTAATAGCCATTAGGTTGTCCCTGCTTGTGTAAGATTCAAATTTTCTTGTAATCCTTATTATTCAGATAGATGCTAAAAAGCAACTCCTGGAGCATATGCCATAAGGGAAAACCACAGCTCTAGTATTTAATTTAGTGTTACATTATTTTTGCATGTAGCTTTTTAAATCTATCCCTTTATGTAACAGACACATCTGAACATGACCTAAAAATGATAATGTCAGTTTTTAAATTATTACCAAATTATGCATGAAATATAATGCCTGCTTTATTCTAGGGTTCCCATATTCTAAAATGGAACCTATGTCAGAATAGCTGTATCAAAATATCCAATATAAATTGGTCTTGAGAAAATATACTTATTTGGAACTTTACAGATACTGTTCCTACAACGCCTCAGTTACAAAATACAGTGCAACCTGGTTTTCTTCGGTACTGGACTGCAGTAGCCCATTGCATCCTTTCTTCCCACTAACAGAACACCCTTTATCTATGAGGAACCTACTTCATGGGGACTGACGTGGGCCCAAGATGAAAATGTCCAAACTTGTCTTGGTCTGTATGATTGGTTGATGATAAAAGCATATGACTCAATCTGGGAAAATTAGAATTTTCAGTAACACTTTTTTTTGCCCTTGAGAAATTTGTTCCCTTTTCTTTAAGGATTACAAGTTCTAAGGCTGTATAAACTGGAGCTTTCAGTGTCTGTTTTGCCCAGCATAAGGAGAAAGCTGGTCTGAATGTGAAGCCAAGGCAGAGCCAAACATGAGGAGAGAGAACAAGGAGTAAAAATGTCATTTGAGTGCCTGGATCTATATATATCTCCAAACTTTATATTTTTTGCTTAGGTTCTTTTGACTTGACTTCCTTTCACTTGCAGTGGAGAGAGTCCTGATTATACTAAAGCTGTTTTCATACAAAGAAATCATTAAACAAAGATAGTAAGTGAAGTGGCAGAAGCAGGGATATACACTGGATAGATTTGCAGTTTTGTAGTTGAATCTACTGAGACTCCTGTATCTTTGTCTCTTGGGACCTACTCAGCCTTTCATTTAGTTGGCTCTTTGTTAGGCATCCTACAAATAAACAGACCCACCAGAATGCTGTGGAACCAAGCTTTTAATTACATAAAATGCTATGATTCTTTCCAACTAAACAATTTGAAGAGGGAATTTTCATGATAATTGACTGGATTAACTGGTTTTACCACAGCCAGTGAATAGTGAGGGCACCTATAGTGAACATTAGTTCCATTGGACTGACATCTCTTCACCCTTTTTTCCTAGTAAATTATCTTATTGCTTCCTTTCCCTGTTGGCTCAGGTGGGGAGGCCAACTCAGTACTCCATTGCCCTGGTTGGGATGGGAATATACTTAAGACTTGGCTCATCATACTGTTTCATTGTTGTAGACACAGCAATTTGTCCAACACTGGACATGTTTAATCTAAACCTGGCTAATCAAGTTTTCTATATATAGGTGCAAGACAAGCTATCTTCTTCACTTTGGAGTTACTGAGACCAGTATAGTTTTAAAGCTCTTTGTAGCCATACTTCCACATTTCATGTTTCTGGCCCCTCTCTATTAACTTTATTACCCACAAAATTGAGAGAGGTAGTGTGCAAGAGAATGAAACTAGCATACACAGAACAGCAGAGCTGAGAACTGAAAGAAATGCTGGCTGCTTCGTGAGTCAACAGGGTCAGCATACATGTGTACTTCATAATTACAGGTACTAATACATATATGAATAGTACATGAGTTTTTAAATAGTTGCTGTGCCTTGGGTTTCTGTCTTCTCTCATAACGTGCATTTGTGAGTTCAATACTTGAAAGTTAGGTATTAAACCATAACAGACTTAGAAGCATCAGCATAGCAGTGAGTGTGGCTGTATCCATGTGTGAGCACATTTTTGCATATGTAAGTTTAGTAAAAGCTGGATATCTGACAAATTAGGAAGGGAACACTAATCCTTCTAAATTCTATATCCTAAAATGAGTTATGGAAACTCTTTAACCTTATCATAACTGCTTAAAGATATTAGTCTCTGTAAGTAGTTACTGATTTGAGCCCAAAGGGGGAAAAAGTTTGAAAATGCTTTAAGCTTCTTGACATGATAATGTGAGCCAAACAAGCCAGAACATTTGCAAAGAGCTATGAATTTGCTAATGTTTCTTTTTGTTGGTTAATTTTAAGGTCAGAGGCTTTGGTTATATTTTAATGAATACTTGAAATGATGTTGGAATAGCAGTGAAAATGTTACGTGAGGTAAATAAATTGCTAATAATAGCAATGCCATTATCTTAAACTGGATTATAGTGGAATTTGGCATGTTGAAAAAAATCTGGGTGCAAAAGAAGTCATGAAAAAAATGGTAGGACAAAGGAAATTGACAACATGGTATCATGAGACACTGGTTGTATTTACAGGTACTCTGGTTTCTTACTTTGCAACTGTGAAATGCTGAGTTCTCAAGTGCAATATAAAATCCTGTATGTTATAACTTAAGAGTAATATATCATCATGCATTCCATATAGAATTGTTTAGAAGCATGTCACAGGTTTCACCTACAGTCAGAAAGAGATGATTCGGTGGTGTTACCCACGGGCATCACTTAGAGAGTTTCTGTGGGGTTGTAGCTACTTTCTGACACTGTTGATTTGAAAACATCATAGACTTCTTTAACCCTTATTAGTAGTTAAAAATTTTTACCTTTTTTTTTTAAAAGACTTTATTTCAGAGCAAGCATGAGTTGGGGAGAGGGGAAGAGGAGAGAGAGAGAAGCAGACTCTGTGCTGAACAGGGAGCCCGACATGGGGCTTCATCCCAGAACCTTTGGATTATGACCTTAGCCAAAGGCATATGCTTAACCAAATGAGCCACCCAGGTGCCCCCAATTTTTACTTCCATAATAGTGGGTTTTTTTTATATTAAGTCTTATGTTTTGAAATTTCTGGTGTTGTTTCTATCTCAGGACAAGACCCCGAATGATGTAGGTTCTATCCTTGGCATGACCCCATTGTTGCCTTCTACTCTAGTAGGCTCACTCACAAAGCTGAGCTACTTCTACCACTGAGGAAGGACCTAAAACTCTGGACCTTGCCCTCAGGAAGAAGTTGATTTCTTCACTCATGGATTGAGAATTGTAGGAAGAATTAGGATAGAAGGCACATTTTGTTCTTGACATTTACCTGGTGTAATATTATGAGTTAATTTCTGATAACTGGGTATCCTTCTGCAGGCCTCTATTTTCCTCATTGGAGGGCAAGTAGGACCAAGTTAGTTTGGGGTTCTGGAGGGCAGATGCCCTTTCAGTGTGATAAATTAGTTAGCTATTAAACTAAATGTTTCTTGACTTTCAAAATGAGAACATTAGGATGGTCTTTTAATATATTTATTTGCCTTTCTGTGAAGGTAGTCAAGGTCTGCTGGATTTGTGATGTGCTAAATGAATGTTTAGCTGAGGTGCTCAGGTGGTTTTATTGTTAAGGTTAGCAACAAAAGTGAAGGTGTGAGGTTATTGGAGGACAACATGACATCCATTAAATTAAATACCTATTAAATTTTCTGAATGGTGGAAAAGGATTTCTTAAAAGCCAAGTGGGAATGAAGACTGAAACAAACTGACACTTGTTTAAGCAAGTTTTCTTCCTATTGAAAAGATTTCTTTGACACGACTTCTGAATGTATTTTGCAGCAATTGCAAACAGCTTATAGATGCTGATGAAAATAAAACAAAGCTGAGGAAAAGGGAAATAACCAGTCTACTTCAGATACTAGGAGCTGATATCATCATTTCTTTTCTTTTACTACTTGCTTTGGTTTTGCCAAAGTGATATACATCAATCCTGCTTTGCAGTTTCCCATTATGCCTACCATACAGACTTTCAAAAGCAAAGTCTTATGAGGTTAATTAAGGAATAAATCAGTCAAGATGCATCAAAAGAATCCTAAAAACACTACTCAAATGTACTTGGTTTTTGAAGAAGATGTATGTTTTAAGATGGTAAAATGATTATAAGCCATATTCAGCAACAGAACCATATTAACTCTTTGAGAATGTGGTCAAATTCTAGTCACCTTGGACTATGGACAAAAGCAATGGAGAGTTAGAGTAAGTATGGCCCTTGTATCTTGATTTATGAACTTTAAATCATTTGAGAAGCAAACAACTCCCCTTTAGCCTTGGAATATTAGATTTTCTTCTATTTTAAAAATATTCCAAGGCACCAGTGAATTTCAAAGGAGTATCCTGTATTTCTATAACTGATGTATGTTTGTTCCTGTTACTTGCTTTCCACTAATAAGATTACTTCTAAATTACAAAGAAATGGTGGATCAATTATAAAAATACTTCCAGTTAAAAGAAGTATGTTCAAGAAAGAATCCATGTGGCATTATTTGTCCCAATCAGGAAAGATAGATAGAAGTTCTTGGAATAGGTAAACCTCCTCCATAGTCTATAATTAATACCCAAAGACAATCTGAAGTCTCTTTATCAGCCTTTTGTTCAGCATCATATTATATAGAGCATATTACTGGTAACTCTGTGCTGGTAACTTAAATAGGAATTTCTGGTGCTGACAAGTCACTTCAAGGTAAACATTTTAAACCTAGGACTTGCAATACATGTGTTGTGGTGTTGCACCCCTAAGGCATGATAAAAATTCATTCCTCTGGTAGGGTTTTCCTATTCCTCATGCAATCCTTGTCCATCTGTTGTTTTGAATTGGCCCCATGGGACAACTAAGAAGAAAAAGAAGTACTATGCTAACCTTTGGAATTCAGATGTATTAGACATACCTGGTAGATTTGTGGGGTTAGTTACAAGTTGACGGAAACCAGATAACTGCAATATCAGGAAAATTTTGCCATATAAAAGAAGGAATCTGCCCTGGGGTGCTGGACTCAGCTGGGGCTTGAGCCCAGCTGGGGCTCAAGTTTGTAGCTATTTTGGTATATAACATGGCAGCTAATGTTAAAGCCTATACTCACCTAGACATCTTGGCTAGTATGTACTCTTAAAAATGATGGTATATATGAATTAAAGAGCTGTCTCTCTAAATTCTCTACCACTCTAAGGCCCAAGTTATCTTTTGGGTTATCACATTCTCCTCTCCCCACCACGATCCCCCCCTTGTTTTGCATAAAGAGATATGACTACAGTTCTTTTCGTGACATTAGTCATAGAAATATAGATTACAGGTTTATTTAATAGAAAGCTTACAAAATCCAAAACACTAGGTTTACCACCACTTTTTTTATTAAGGATAAAAACATAAAAATTGGAAGACGTTTGCATTCTGGTGATTACGGAAGTCTGATGTTCAGAGTTGGTGTCACAGAGGCTTTTTAAGATTAAACCAGGTGTATTAATTAGTCTGGGTTCTCCAGAGAAAGAGAATCAATGGAAGGTTACATTTATACATATGGATTCATTTTAAGGCTCACACAGTTATGGAGGCTAAATCCCAAGAACTGCAGCCAGCAAGCTGGAGACTCAGCAATGCTAATGATGTAAGTTCCCATCTGAGTTCAAGGATAGGAGACTGAAGTACCAGCTTGGAGATGAGCCAAGCTAGCATGTTCTTCCTAAATTAGCCATTTTTATTATATTCAGGCCTCCAACAGATTGGATAAGGCCCATCTCCACTGGGGAGGCAATCTTCTTTAGTCAGTCTACTAATCCAAATGTTAATGTCACCCAGAAACACCCTCACAGACACATGCACAGTAATTCTTAACCAAATATCTGGGTACCTTGTGGTCCAGTCAAGATGAAAAATAAAATTAGTCATCATACCAGGCTTACTCTGGGCTTTGGCTTTAGACTGTTCCTGTTTAAATCTTGATCCCACTAATTTACCATGTGATGGGAATAAGTTACCTGATCTCTTTATTTTTCAATTTATTCATCTGCAAAATGTGGGAATTAGATAGTTCATGTAGTTCTTAGAACATTGCTTGGCTTTTGCTAAGCACATAATATATGCTAGCTGTTATGGTTGTTACTATTACTATGATTGTTACAATTGTCATTTATAAAATCTTACCCTACATTTACTGACAGGTAAGCAGAGGAAACAAGGCTTGGAAATGTTGTGGTTTAATCACTAATTTATAACCCCCCCCCAGGTTTTTATTTAAATTTTAGTTAACATACCATGTAATATTAATTTCAGGTGAAGAATTGAGTGATTGAATACTTCCATATAGCACCAGGTGCTTATCCCAAGTGAATCCTTAATCCCCATCACCTATTTAACCCATCCCCTCACTTGCCTCCCCTCTGGTAGCCATTATTTCTCTACAGTTAAGTTACTTTAGTTTTCCTCTCTTTTCTCACCCTCATGTTCTAAACTGCATTTTAAATAAGAACCTGTATTTCTATACCTACATGATGAAATATACTTTATCAAATTGAATTTGCTTACTTATGTTGTGAAATGAGCCCATTATTTTTGTGTTGCTTAACCCTATAAATAGTATAAAAAATCTTACTGGTTAGAAAAACTCAGTTTGACTGGGTTTAGTTTTCTTTCTGCAGAAGGGTAAAGTACAATTAAAAAGAACACACATCCAGATTATTCAAATCCTAATTATGATAAGAAGGGAGTACAAGACAGCAGATGGAGTCAGAAGAAATTCAATTATTTGGCTGAATTACTGTCACTATAATAAAATACTCAAATACTGTTGACGTAATATAATGTTCCATATTGAGAATACAAACATGCCCATAATTTCAATTACAACTTTAAGATAGGCATCAGTAACAAAGGGAGGCTCTGAAATCAGATCGTATGGGTTCAAATTTTGGTTTCTCTCAACAGCCAGCTAAATGATAGTAGGTAAATTAGTAACTTCTCTAATCCTTCCCTTTCTTATTTGTAAAGTGAGAATAATACTTTCCTTATATGCTGTAAGATTTAAGTACAATAATCCATGTAATTACTTTGAACAGTGGTTGTAACATGGTAAACCACTCAAATGTTTTCTTTTATTTCTATTATAATGATGTTACTGTTCTTATTCTTCTAGTCCCATATTCTTTCAGATTTGGGTAAGTAACTGCCTCCTAAATATATTGACTTTAATGTCCTGTAGGTTTTAAAAATTCAGTGTAGTCTAAAGGTAAACATATTCTTTTCTAATGTTTTCCTCATTTTCACCCCTTACCTCAATAGAAGAGCTATTCCTGGTTTGTTGACAAACCAGAAACCGAGACATCATCCTGTATCCTCTTTCAAAATCACCAGCTAGTTCCCAAACAAGTACCCATTTCTCATCTTAGAGTCTTTTAAGATCTTTTTCCAATCCTTTCCCAGAGCCATCACCTTGATCTGGTCCCAAGGTCTAAAGTCCAGGCCTGGCTCTAGTCTAAACTCTGAATCCTCTTCACAGCCTTTCCAGAGCATTGTCACACTAAATCTGAAATGGCTAAACATGGAGTTCAGGATTAGATTTAAACTCTGGATAGACACCTAGTCTTTTATTTGGTATCTCTTCTCCTGCCATTGCCTGTAGTGCAGCCACAGGGGAGGCCTGGAAGATCTTTGAACATGTGGTGTTAGGTTTCATTCTTCCCTGCCTAACTACCATCTATTTTCCTTTAAAGCTCACTTCAAGCCTTGATCTCTCTGGGAAGCCTTTTCAAATCTCCTACATCATTTTCAGTTTCTCCTCTCTGCCTATCCGTAGTGTCTTCTGAAAACTTTTATCCGAGAACTTGTGGTGCAGATTGTAATAGCCAGTTAGGGGACAGGGACTGTGACTTTTATGATCTCGTGTCTGAAACATGGTTAGTGCTAAAAAATCTTCTTGCCTCCGATGAAGAGAAAGCAGCTGTGACTTTGGAGTTTTGATCTGAAAGGGTAGAGAATCAATATACTGTATCCCATTCCCAACTTCATACCTTACAGAGGCTGGCTCTACCTAACTTACTGGTACAAAAGAACTGACAGCTTGACCTTATTTTGACCCTGAACATTACTTACAAATTTGCAAACTCAAGAAGCTTAAAGAGAAAACTTAAACCTTAAAAAGATGCTTAAGAAGGAAAATTTCAAAGCATTTTTGTGTTCTTAAAGGTGGGTATATTGGGGAGATGGCTCTTTTGTATGTAAGATCCATTTATACCTTTTTGTTTATGAATTATAACTGCTATAAAAGGAATATAGATTGCTCTATTAACACAACTCCAAAATAATAATTGCGGTATTTTTATAAAATGACCTCTTCAGACTAGATTTCAGTAATGTGCACATTATGAGAGAAAAAGAGGTAGGGTTTCTTCTGGAAATTGTACTCTACTCTAGATGTTATAATTTATACAAACTAAAAGATAAATCCAAACCTGGATTGGTACCCAAGTTTACTGTCTGTCCTCATTATTGATTTGGGAATGTATATAATCAGACTTGACATCTATAGCTGTGGACTCCTACATTTTTTAAAACATTACTTACCTTTACAAAGATAGTTTACTTCCCCAAGTGCTGGTTTCTTTGCTTGGAAAATAAAGATCTTCTTAACCTAAAGAGTTGTCAGCTTTTTAACCAAATGATAATATATTTTTGCACAGGAATCCTAGGATAGGATCCTAGGGCAAGGGAAGTCATGATAATTGAGGAAGAAAACAACCCAAGTGCTATTTTCTCCATTCTTCTTTGGGTTAGACATCTCTCTGGCTATTTATCAGGGTCCTTTAGCAGTTAATAATCTTTTTTCTCTGAAGGTGATTTTCTTTACCACCCCTCACCCCTTTCTCATGTCATTAATCTTGAAATCTGCCCTGGGATTAGATTAGAACTAGGTTTCCCTTCAGGCATGGAGAACAAAGTATGTTGGTAAATTCTGCCTTCCATTATTCCACGAAAGTAGAATAATATTCACACCATTTGTTGAGTTTCTTATAAATTTAGGTCTTATTTGTTAGGTACAGAATATTTCCATGGTAATCTTTGTGGAAAAGCTATTGGAAGATGCATTTTATCATTTCAGTGTGTAGTCAAAGTCTGACAATAAAACTGCGTTCAGGATTTAAAAGATGTTCTTTCTAAGCAGAGTGGGAGTGTATGGAGTTATTTGGCAGGAAAACCAAAAGAGAACTAAAGAAAGCTGCTGCTGAAAATGATAATGATAATATTATATAATAAACCCTTAGTTGGAGCTTGAAAACTGAACTACAAATTATAGGTAAAATTCTGCCATGAAAAAGAATGGGGGGTTGGGGGGAAAAGCCAAATATCTACAGAGTGATTTTTAGAGGTGGTTCTAAAGGACAAAACATAAGGACATCAAACACTTGGATCTGTTAACTTCACAAGGAAGAAACAAAGTAATTGTTTTGCCACTGTTAACTATGGCTCAAATATTTTATAGGGATCATCAGTTATTAAAATATGATACTTTGATTTATTATTAAAAAGTTTTTTCCCTCCTGACCAATATTTAAAAATTATTTTCATTTGTTTTGATTTTGGTTTTCTATGAAAATTCAGTCAACAGTTTAGCAATCTAATGGTATCTTTTCTTCACCTTGCCAAAACAGATGCTTATTCTTTATTTCTACTTAGTGTTTTGTGCATTAAGGAATAAGCCTTACCACACTCTTCTCCCTCTGTGATTCATCCTATCCTGGGAAGGGAGAGGGGCTTACCTGACTGGTGAAGTAAAGAATAAACTGGGCATGCATAGTCTAGCTCTCCTATTCTTTGCCTGAGGAGCAAGGTCCTTAGAGGATTCAGGTTTTCTTCTCCAGCAGTGGTACTGCTGGCATGACTGATGGCCAGCAAGGCAGTGATGGCAGAGGGGATGTAAATCTTCCCATATCTGGGGATGACAGGCCTGAAGTCTCATTCTCTATCAGTAATATAAAAGATACAGAGTCCAGATTGAGGCCAAGTTTTTGTTTTTTGTTCCCTGCCCCCTCAATTTGTTTAGAACCTATATGGAATGCTCTGTGTTAGGTCTTCTACTGGATGCTAATATTTCATGAGTGGGCCAGGAGTATAGAGAAAAAAAAAACACCCAAAAGAGACATTTCTTGAGCCAAATACGGAGATAAAAACTCTTGGCTTGAGATTTGAGGCTTTTTGGGCTTCAGCATGGGGCAGGGCATTTTTACATTGGTGGTTTGTAGAAGCTTCGATTAGGTCCTTGGCTAGAAATTGTCCTTTGACTTTTTTAAAATTTTTTATTTTTTTATAAACATATTTTTATCCCCAGGGGTACATGTCTGTGAATCGCCAGGGTTACACACTTCACAGCACTAACCATAGCACATACCCTCCCCAATGTCCATTACCCCACCCACCTTTCCCGACCCCCTCCCCCAGCAACCCTCAGTTTGTTTTGTGAGATTAAGAGTCACTTATGGTTTGTCTCCCTCCCAATCCCATCTTGTTTCTTTTCTTCTTTTTCTACCCCCTTAGTCCCCCATGTTGCATCTCCACTTCCTCATATCAGGGATATCATATGATAGTTGTCTTTCTCTGATTGACTTATTTCACTAAGCATGATACCTTCTAGTTCCATCCACGTCGTTGCAAATGTCAAGATTTCATTTCTTTTGATGGCTGAATAGTATCCCATTGTGTATATATATCACATCTTCTTTATCCATTCATCTGTTGATGGACATCTAGGTTCTTTCCATAGTTTGGCTATTGTAGACATTACTGCTATAAACATTCGGGTGCACGTGCCCCTTCGGATCACTACGTTTGTATCTTTAGGGTAAATACCCAGTAGTGCAATTGCTGGGTCATAGGGTAGTTCTATTTTCAACTTTTTGAGGAACCTCCACGCTGTTTTCCAGAGCGGTTGCACCAGCTTGCATTCTCACCAACAGTGTAGGAGGGTTCCCCTTTCTCCGCA
>PISX010024378.1:0-15717 GCA_004024625.1 Mellivora capensis
AGATGAATGGATAAAGAAGATGGGGTATATATACAGAATGGAATAGTACTCGGCCATCCAAAAACATGAAATCTTGCCCCTTGACACAATGTGGATGGGACTAGAGGCTATTATGCTAAGCGAAATAAGTCAACCAAAGAAAGACAATTATCAAATGATCTCACTCATATGTGGAATTTAGGAAACAAAACAGAGGAGCATGGAGGGAGGGAGGGAAAAATAAAACAAGATGTAATCAGAGAGAGAGACAAACCATAAGACACTCTTCACCATAGGAAACAAACTAAGGGTTCTGGAGGGGAGGCAGTGGGGAGGGCATGAGGTAACAGGGTGATGGACTTTAAGGAGGGCACATGATATAATGAGCACTGGGTGTCATATACAACCAATGAATCACTGAAAGCTACCTCTGAAACTAATTTTAAAAAGTAAATGTGAAAAAAAATGAAATGAGGGGGAAAAAAAAGAAAATGAAGGCAGAGATAGAGCTGATGTTTCTACAAGCCAAGGAGCCCTGAAGACTGCCAGTGAACCACCGGAGACCAGGGAGAAGGCGCAGACAGACCCCTCCTCACAGCCTCAGAAGGAACAACCCTGCTGCCACCTAGAACTCAGAATCTTCACCTGCAGAACTGTGAGACAATACATTTCTGTTGAAACCACTCAGTTTGTGGTACTTTGTTATGTCACCTCTAGCAAACTGCTACGGTCTCCTTGGGCAGGGGGCTGTAAATCTGATGGTGAGCCCACTTCTGCTAGGGTTGCTTTTTCCTTTGGGAGTCTCATGTGATTCACTGGACACCCCATGAGTCTCACTAGGCTGGTGCTAACTCCATTTGACATTAATTTCTTGGCTTGAGATTCTTGGACACCGCCCCCCTCACCACCACTTGAATAGTGTGAATTCAGAGAGGGTGCAGAGTCTCACGTGGGCCTTGTTTTATTTTCTTCCCTGGGCTCGTACCAGAGAACAGCTTCCTTACTTCCTGAGCTGGTGGGAAGAATTTGTTGAGTCTCTCTCACACTGACAGGACCACTTCCAAATCCAGCCTTTATGTAGAAATCTGTGTTTTAGTTTTGCCAATGTCTGAGCCCAAGCACATACCTCCTGTACCCCTGGCATGAAAACCCCAGCTAGCAGGGCCACGGAACCAACTCACGATCTTGTCCTCCAGCCCTGAGCTACAGTTTATATTTTCTCACCTGGGGATTGGGGGGGGGGGGTTCTTCTTTAGATCTTGGATAAAAAAAAATAATGATCTTGTTCTGCTACATCTTATTTATTTTATCCCCCATGTCTTTTCCTGTGGAAATGGAAGGGGGATTAGATCAGCCTGTTATGTTGCCAAAACCAGAAGTCCTTGGAGAAGGAAAGAGAAGTTATTAAAGAGAAGTTCATCTTTTACTTTTTAAAAAAAAGATTTTATTTATTTATTTTTAATTTATATTTATATTATTTATTTATTTATATTTATATATTTATATTTATTTATATTATTTATATTATTTTTTTAAAAGGTTTTATTTATTTATTTGACAGACAGAGACCACAAGTAGGCAGAGAGAGAGGAAGGGAAGCAGGCTCCCTGCCGAGCAGAGAGCCCGATGCGGGGCTCGATCCCAGGAACCTGGGATCATGACCTGAGCTGAAGGCAGAGTCTTTAACCCACTGAGCCACCCAGGCACCCCAAGAGGTTCATCTTTTAAAGGGAGCAAAGGGGGATGCCTGGGTGGCTCAGTCGGTTAAGTGGCTGCCTTCGGCTCAGGTCATGATCCCAGCGTCCTGGGATCGAGTCTCATATCGGGCTCCTTGTTCGGCGGGGAGCCTGCTTCTGCCTCTGCCTCTGCCTGCCTGTGCTCGCTCTCTCTCTCTCTCTCTCTCTCTGACAAATAAATAAAAAAATTAAAAAAAAATAAAGGGAGCAAAGGTGTTGAGTTGTTGGGGCAGTTCACACATGTAGGTGGGTGCTTTGCTTTCTTTTGAGGGTATGGTGTTGCTGGTCCAGCCAAGCCACTGTATGCATGGGGCTGGAAGAGGGTGTTCCACAGTCTAGAAATAGCCTCCTCTGGGGGCTGAGGTTGCTCCCACAGGAGGGTCCCTAATGCAACTCTCTTTTGTCCCACAAATAATCCTGTCAGGATTTTTATAATACCCATGAGAAATCAGAGAACATAGCTGGACTGCAACTGAGTCTCAAACCACCTGGAAAGGATTTTGATTTCTCCTTTCATTGGGAGGCTAGACATAAGGGAGCCAATTACGGAAAATCCCAACTACTTAAGTCAGGGTTACAGCCATCAGAAATATCCCACTAAACCCATAATCTGTGTTAATGACCATAACTAAGAGGACCTGCCCATTCTCATTAACATTATCTCCATCATGAGCTTAAGAGACTCAAGTCCACAAGGAAGCCCAAATTCTCATGTGAGGGAAGGAGGAAAGGGTCTTTTACTTTAAGGTTTCCTGAGAACCTGAAGTCCCCTGAAGTGTTCCTAGCAATCTCATCTGCATCTACTAGATGTGGCACTGTGAGGCTTCAGCCAGCAAGTCAGCCAGCGGAGGATGCTGGCCAGCTTTCGGAATCACCCTAAAAACTACGAAGTACTCCATGCAATATGCAAGCTCTCATTTCTCATGGGGAATTCAAGCACGTTTCCTCTCTTGGAGGCACACTCAGGACCCAGACTTGATTTTTTAAGTGTTGCAACACAAGGCTATTCTGATGTATCTTGGGCTGGCTAACTAGCTGGCTGGCGGAAGCATCACAGTGTCAAATCTGGTAGATGCAGATGGGATTGCTAAGAGGAAGAGCATCAGAATTACTCATCTCCTTTGAATAGCCATATGAGCGGATGGTTTGGTTTTATGAACATCAGACATGAGAAGATCTAGCCCTTTTCTCTGGTCTTCTGACTACAGAGATGTAAAAAAAAAAAAAAAATTACACATAAATGATTTCACGCTCTCTGGACAGAAGTAATGTCAGTCACTTCTCAAATAAAAAATAGAACTGGCCCCAACCCCTGTCTACCAGATTGTCAGGAAACGGATCCTTCGTCATCTACCACATCTACCACTATCTCCCTCCTTCTGCAAGAACCCCATGACTAAGGCAGTCGTGTAAGTCTGTCCAACAGCCTTTCTCAGATAGAGGAGAGACATGATATAGTATTCTTGCTGTTGATACAACAACAATGTCTCTGCCCTTCCAGCTCAGGAGGGGCTCTATGTTTCTGGTGATTTAGCCTCAGTAAGGTAGTGGCTGTCACAGTCTAGTCTCCATTCAAGCCAGCAGAGGCCTTTGAAGGAGGGCCACTCTGAATAATAGTCACTCAGTATGGCCTCAGATGCCAGTGCTTGTTACCTGGGCCCCAGGACCTTCTCTCTCCCATTCAATCCCAGTGGACCCCTGGTGCCCCTTCTGAGGCCCTACTCAGAAGAAGTGATTGAATTTACTCCCAGTCCCTGGGATTTCCTCCAGGATCAGGCAGCTGTTCACTTTTAACTTCCTGAAGCCCAAAAGCCCATTCTGACTTCTTCTGCTTCAAGAGTTTGAGCACCATGAGGCAAGGCCAGCATTTTCAGGACAGAGAGCCATCCACTCTCCCAAGGAGGAGGACCCAAACTTTAGGAACACAAAATTCTATTTGCCATCCTGGCAGTGTAGTTAGGACAATGTCTTTTATTCCTTCTGGTTCAGTTTCTACCTCTTTTTCCAGGACGGAAAGAGGAACTATTACTGTTCCAGGGACACATACACAGCATAAAATGAAAAGTCCCACCAGGTCTTCCTGATGCACAGAAACAGGAAATTCAAGTTGAGTTTTTAATGCCTCACTCTTGTAGCAGAAAAGGGTATCCCATGACTTTGAGATCTGACCCACTGGTCCTCAGCACTTAATAATGTTTATACAAATGAATAACTTTTTAGTGACAATAACACCTAATTTTGTCTGCCATCAAATTGCCCAGGAAATTGGAATAAAAATGGGTTTTAGAAACAATTTTAGGCATGATTATTGCTAAAATGTATTAAAACATATCTGCTACCTTTGATAAGATATGATGAATATATTTTACTTTTTTATCTTTTTATAGCTTGGTTAGTTTATTTTGTTCAGTCATCATATAGGAAGGCGGGGTAGGATATGGAGGGAGCACTATGATTATCTACACTTAGACCCAAATTGTTACATGCTTTTAAGTTTTATTCTGCTTGTCACAGTGTTTTTTCTCTTGTCAGGCCATCAGCTTGGTTCTTATCTGCTGTCATATATGTGAATTTTCTTCTTCAGTTGCTATGCTGCTTCTAATCTATGACCTAGGCAATGAATCAGCAAGATAAACTAACATTGCATATATAGAGACAGGAAATTGGTTTTGAATGAGATTTTTTTATGCATAATTGTCACTGCTCAAACAGTAAAACATTAACTGAAATTAAAATTTTAGGGGTGCTTCCTTCTTTTCTCTTGGACATTCCCTATATTCTAAGTACTTGACTTTCCTATATATGATCTTTCAAAGGTGAGTTGAGTGTAATGACAGGTCTATTCTCAGAGATTCCACTAGTTAACATCTAATTCCATGCATAAAATTGTGGATTTGAGCACCCTCTCATTTTTCCTTCTGTGTGCCCTCCCATTCCTGCCTCATACTGCTCTGTTCCCTTCTTTCCAAGCATTCATGCTGGCAGCACATGGTGATAAAATAAAATTGGCAATGAACTTGGAACACCCCACTGAATCCTCAATTATCTAATTAAAGGGAGTGACAATTCTTCTTACATATTTGGGTGTTGTGAAAATTGAAAGTGATAATGCTTGGGAAAGCATTTTCTAAAAATGTTATTATCCCAATGTAACATTCTTTTATTTTTAAAGATTTTATTTATTTATCTACAGAGAGAGATCACAAGTGCGCAGAGAAGCAGGCAGGCAGAGAGAGAGGGGAAAGCAGGCTCCTTGCTGAGCAGAGAGCCCGATGTGGGATTTGATCCCAGGACCATGAGATCATGACCTGAGCTGAAGACAGAGACTTAACCCACTGGGCCATCCAGGCACCTCCAATGTAACATTCTTACATGTCCTTGTTGCTAACAATTATTGAGGTATTCTGTGACAGACACTGAGTTAGGCTTTATTGTTTTTGTGGGTTTTTTTAAAAGATTTTATTTTTATTTATTTATTTGAGAGAAAGAGAGTGAGCATGAGAAGGGGAGGGGCCGCAAGAGAGACAAAATTTTAAGCAGGTTCCATGCCCAGTGTTGAACCCATTGAGGGGCTCAATCCCACAATCCTGAGATCACTACCTGAGCTGAAATCAAGAGTCCGACACTTAACCGACTGAGCCATCTAGGCACCTCTAGACTTTATAGTTGTTTTTTTTATCATTTAATCTTCACAAAAATATCTGAAATTATGCTAATAATAATGTTAATTACTGTCTTCACTTGGAGAATGAGGAAACTAATGTTGAGAAAGGCTAACTAATTAGGGGCAGCTAAGGGCCTCAGTTGGTTAAGTGTTGGATCTCAGAGACTCAGGTCCTGATCTCAGGGTCATGAATTCAAGTCCTGCTTTGGGCCCCATGCTGGGTGTAGAGTCTACTTAAAAAAATAAATAAATAGACGGTACTCGGAGTGGCCAGAACTTCTGGCTTAACAATTGTCCTCGGTGCCTGCAGCATCCTCTGCTTCTTTCCTGGGCAGCGCTATCCGGTGGCCAGAAAGTCAGCATGTTTATTCTCAAGATCCATGCCAGAGAGATCTTCGACTCTCGTGGGAATCTCACCGTTGAGGTTGACCTCTACACTTCCAAAGGTCTCTTCAGAGCTGCTGTGCCTAGTGGTGCATCCACCGGCATCTATGAGGCCCTCGAGCTCTGGGACAATGAGAAGACCTGCTACCTGGGGAAAGGTGGCTCAAAGGCTGTCACATCAATAAAACTATTGCTCCTGCCCTGATTAGCAAGAAACTGAACGTTGTGGAGCAAGAGAAGATTGACAGACTGATGATCAAGATGGACGGAACAGAAAATAAATCTAAATTTGGTGGGAACACCATTCTGGGTGTGTTCCTGCCTGTCTGCAAGGCGGGGGCCGTCGAGAAGGGGGTGCCTCTGTACCGCCACATTGCCGACTTGGCGGGCAATGCCGAAGTCATCCTGCGGGTTCCGGCTTTCAACATCATCAATGGTGGCTCCCGCGCCGGCAACAAGCTGGCCATGCAGGAGTTCGTGATCCTGCCCGTGGATGTGGCCGGCTTCGGGGAGGTCATGCACATGGGGGCCGAGGTCTACCACAACCTGAAGAATGTTATCAAGGAGAAATACGGGAAGGAGCCACCAACGTGGGGGATGAAGGCAGGTTTGCACCTAACATCTGGAGAACAAAGAAGCTCTGGAGCTGCTGAAGAACGCCGTCAGGAAAGCCGGCTACACCAACAAGGTGGTCATCGGCATGGACGTAGCTGCCTCGGAGTTCTTCCGGTCGGGCACGTATGACCTGGACTTGAAGTCCCCGATGACCCCAGCAGGTACATCATGCCCGACGAGCTGGCCAACTTGTACAAGTCCTTCACCAAGGATTACCCAGTGGTGTTCATCGAAGACCTCTTTGACCAGGATGACTGGGGAGCTTGGCAGAAGTGCACTGCCAGCACCGGCATCCAGGTGGTGGGGGACGATCTCACTGACCAGCCCGAAGCGGATTTCCAAGGCCGTGGGCGTGCCTCCAGCTGAAAGTGAACCAGATCAGCTCCATGACTAAGTCTCTCCAGGCATGCAAGCTGTCCCAGTCCAATGGCTGGGGCGTCATGGTGTCACATCGCTCTGGGGAGACCGAGGATACCTTCATCGCTGAACTGGTTGTGGGGCTTTGCACTGGGCAGATCAAGATGGGGGCACCTTGCTGATCTGAGCTCTTGGCCAAGTACAACCAGATCCCCAGAACTGAAGAGGAACTGGGTAGCAGGCTAAGTTCCCCAGCAGAAACTTCTGAAACCCCCTCACCAAGTAAGCTCCAGGTGGCGCACCCCAGGTCCTGTGGTCCTGAGTCGGCTCATTAGACCCCTGCTCCCCCCCTTTGCCCCCAGCCAAGGCTAGACGGGGCCTCTGCTAGTTAACTGCCCGCTCCCCTCCCTGTGCTGTTCTCGCTGCTTCCTTAGAACTGCTGCAGAAGCCTGACTCGACCATCTGGAACCCTACTGGAGACCCTAGCTTTGTAGTTGTGAGGTTGGCCCAAATCATTGTTTTCTCACCTCACTTCCCACCCAGTGTCTAGAGCCAAGTCTGTCTACATGATAATCTCTAGGTGTCCACAGGGGAGATCCCCAGCTAATAAATGCAAGTCTGGGTTGGAGCTCCAGACCCCGGGTCTGGGTCTTCATACAATGGCAGAATTCAGGTATTTTGGCTCATGGAGATCAGGGAAAGGGAAGAGGCAGCTTAGAAGAGATTCCGGAAGGCCTTTCATATCATACCCTGGTGTGTGGCTGTCCCTCCACCTCTCTCTACAGGCACAGAGGCAGCCCTGGCCCCTGGTTCTTAGGGCTAGCCTTCAAAGTTCACTTGAAGAATAATTCAAACTCCCTTCCAGATGGAAGGGTCAGACTCAACTCCCTGACCGGCCATGCTGAATTCCTGTGGCTGCCCGTATGTAGTCGGCATTGCAACTTCTCCATGGTGTGGTGGGGTAGGCCAGGCTCTCACACTCGTAGAAAGGTATCTGGTGTCCCAATCATCCCAGCCAGTAGTTGATGATCTAATAGAAAGCTACAGTTTAAGATGCTTAGAGAGTCCAAAGTCCCCTATTTACATTTTATTTGCCTGCTCATTCCCTTACAGCTATGCACCTGCCCAATCTCTCTATATAACAAGCCCAGGATCCAAAGGGATATTGACTCAGAATCTCATAATCTTTAAGAAAAAATTCAGAAATGACTGCAATCTCCTATTTGAGCTTTCCTTATAACCTGTACCATCTGAACAAAATAGGATTGCCGAAGAGAACACTATAATCTGAGGCACAGAGGGGTTTATCTAGGGGGAACCATCATGTTCCAGCCTGACACTCTGCTTCTCCCCTATTTTTCTCCATTTACTCATTTATTGACTGGACATAACGTTAAAACTAATGGCAGTAATAAATATTATTTTTATCAGCAAATGCTGGTGACAACTAATCCTTACAATTAGCATCATCTCTATTTGACAGATAAAGTAATCAAGGTTCAGGGACTTGCCAAAGGTCCCGAAGGCAAGAGATGAAAGATTGGAATTCAAGCCCAGATCCAGCTAGAGCCAAAGACTGGTGGTTGCTCCTGGGCCACAGTGCCTCTTAGACCCATCCTCACCACTCATTCCCCTGTGTCCTGGGACTACACCAGACATACCTGGGGAGAACCTCAAGACCATATGTGACAAGATGAATGGCCCTGACTCTAAAATAACCAGCGAGGTCACTCATTCCTCACCCTGATTCATGGAAATGGGAAAGATGCCATTAAGGCATACACACCCCTGCCTTAGAAACGCGAGACAGCTGCTAACAGGGCCAGCCTAGACAGCAGTCCCTGGCTTTCTGCAGAAACAGTCTTTTTTTAAGCCAACAACAAATGTGCTTATTCGGAGGACCCCTTCACCCCATCCCTCCTTAAATCCCTAAAGTATGTTTCTATTTTCTATTGATTTATTTATATATTTTATTAATTATTTATATTTATTTATTTATTTATTTATTTTTCTATTTCTTTATCCCCAGAATTTTATTCCCAGGATTGTCCCAGCCTAGGGAAGAAACTAAAGGTTGGAGTGAGCATAAAAACATGTGCT
Organism: Mellivora capensis; assembly: GCA_004024625.1. NCBI lineage: Eukaryota > Metazoa > Chordata > Mammalia > Carnivora > Mustelidae > Mellivora > Mellivora capensis. The sequence goes on from PISX010024378.1 coordinate 8,836, forward strand.
ACTCATTACATTGTCTGGAACATGAGTTGTAACCTGCTCAACTTCAACACTTGGAATAGAAACACAGCACGCAGTTGAAAATACAATTAATGCTACATTCCCACCAGATCTCTGACTACTCAAGATCTCTGGCTCCCTACTGACTCATCAGACCCAAAATAAATGCCACCCTCTGGCATTCAAGGTCTTCTGTCAGTTGTGTCTCCAGGTCCGCCTCTTCAAGCTTCCTGTTTGGAGCTCCCCCCAAACTCCCTGGCTTGGCAGACAGGCTGCCCCTTCCCTCAACATCTCTCCATCTTGGTTCCTCGGCTTGTGCCTGAAACACCCTCTCACCTCTATGCACCTCCTCTAACTCCATCATTTCTTTTAAAGCTCAAAAGAAAAGTCTCCAAGAAGCCCTTCCTCACCAGCCCCCATGGCTATATGTCTTTTTATTAGTACCCAGTCAATGAACCATTTCCTGAGCACTTCCCATGGGTCATCAAGTCCTTTTCTGACCAACATGTACTGAGCCCTTTCTATGTGCCAGGCATTGTGCCAAATGCTCTGCATGTCACCCTATTGCTCTGCTCCCTGTTACAGAAAACCTTCTCAAAGAAGTTGTTTATACTCATGTCTCAACCCCTGTCCTCTCACGCTCTTTTGAACCAACTTCAAACAGACTCTTGTCCCCACCTCTGCGCTGAAATTGCTCTTTTCAAGGTCACTAATGATTTCTATGCTTCTAAATCCAATGGTCAATTTCCAGTGTTCTTCTTCATTGATGTCTCAGCAGTATTTGTACTAGAATCTGACTATATTATCTCGTTTCATAATGAATGAGTTTTAAGAGAAGTTAGATAATATTCCAAAAAAATCTTCATATTTGACCTTATGAAATAAGGATGGGATAAATACATATACACATACACATAAAATCACTATAATTGTGTAAGCTAAAATTATAGTCTGACATAAGTACAGTTACTCAAATCATTGGTATTGCTGTTAGCAATATATATTTTTTTCCATAAATGTTAACTTGGATAGAATTCTAAACAAAGCAACGTACAACGTTTTTTTGATTTATGACAGGCAGGGATACTCACCACTATACTAATGAGGACAAGCCCTCGTTTTTTTGATTTAAATGATTAAATATTACATGTTTGGTAAGTTATACTGAAGATATTTTATAAAGTAGAGATAGAGTCTAGACTCAAATAATTTAATTACATTTTTTTTTCACTAAAGTGAATGCTTGACAGTAAAAGTTGTATGGGACCTGGGGCACAACTCATGAGCAGAAATGGTGACTGGCCTTATTCTGAACTATCTTTTCAAGGTTGTTTGTATAGCAAATAGATCTCAAACACAGAACTAGTGTCCCCCTCAGAGCCAAGGGTAGGCACACTTATTGCACATTACAAAAGATTCAAGTTTCCTCAGCCTGGGGTTCCACTCAGGTCATGCAACTGTATCGCTGTCATTTCCTGTCATTTCCTGTATCTCTGGCCCTTCGGCACTGCCCTGGGGAACTGGACTCAGGGAACTAGGGAAGGAAAAGGCAGATACTCCGTCTACCGTGATTATCATAATAAAGGTCTTTATCTATGACCCCAGAGGCTCACGTCTTCTACCTGCATCCGTGAGGCTGTGGTAGGCTGACTTCCTGGCTTTTAAATCAGGTAAAATTCAGACCCTTCAGAGTTCTTGACAGTCGTTCCACTGACACTTACTAGAAGTATATCCTTACACCCAAATCTATGTTTTAGTCTTGATCTCTCGCTGAACTCCAGGCATTTCTAATTAATTGCCCTCACTACCTGAATATCCAACAGGCACCTCAAACTTAAAGTATCCCAGATAAACTCCTTATCTTTTCCCCCAAATCCTTTTTCTCCTGAAGCGTTTGCCAACACACACACACAAATGCAAATTCGTCTTTCTAGTTTTTCAGACTGAAAATCTTGGCATCATTTTTGGGGCCTTTCTTGCTCTTATATTACTCACCTAATGGCTCTCTCAATCTTTTTGACACTACCTTCAAAAAACATGCAAAAATCTGACCACTTCTCACCATCTTCGCTCCTCCTGCTGGTTGTCAGCACTATCGGCCTCCATGTGGGTTAACTGCCATAGTCTTAACCAGTCTCTCCCCAAATATCCAGGTGACTCCCCAGCTTACCACTCAGGTCTCTGCTCGAATGTCACCACTATCACACTGGCCTTCAAAGATGATCCCATTGAAAACAGCCATGTCTCACAGGCCTGGCATGTCCTATTCCTTTGCCCCGTTTCATTCTTCTTCCCAGCCTTTACCAGCATCTAATACATAGAGGCTCATTTTTTATTGTCTTTCTCCTTCCACTAATTTCTTTCCCATTTCCCTCTATTCCATTGGAATGCTACTGTCAGTCTTTTCAAGGTGTGTCTTTTATTTTTTTTAAGATTATTTATTTATTTTATTTGACAGAGAGAAAGAGGTCACAAGTAGGCAGAGAGGCAGGTAGAGAGAGAGGGGGAAGCAGGCTCCCCGCTGAGCAGAGAACCTGCTGCGGGGCTCGATCCCAGGACCCTGGGATCCTGACCTTAGAGAAGGCAGAGGCTTAACCCACTGAGCCACCCAGGTGCCCCAGGGTGTGTCTTTTATTAAAGGTGTTCCTGTTCTTTAGCAGCTCCTAGACTGCGGGTACTGGGCCGTATTCACCCTTTGACTCCCACAGCTCCTAACACAGTTTCGGTTGCAGCATAGACTCTAGTTGGTTGAATCAGCCCAACCTATCCAGGTGCAAGCTGGAATCAATTTACTCTTTCCTACAGTGGCCCCCTAAAACTTGCTCTGTGGAACCAATTTTCTTTGCTCCTGGGCCAAAATCTCAGTCACTCAGAAACAAAACAAAACAAAACAAAACAAAACAAAACAAAAAAAACAAAAAAACAAAAAAAAACAAAAAAACAAAAAAAAATACAAGCATTCAGTCTGGTACAGTCATCAAATAATCTAGCCCAATTCATGTGCATTATCTAAACTCTGAACTTTTGTCCAGTTCAAAACTCATCTTCTAGCTCGGGCTGCTCTAGGCTGAGAAGTTCACAGAGGTGGTGGGGATGGCTGAGATGATGTGTGGTCAGCTTCGCTTTCTTCCTTGCTTCACCTCTGTCCACTCTCTAGCTATCCTTCCTGATCTGTCCCAGGTTGGCTCAGAGAAAAGGAGATTGGGGAAAGGCATGTGGTCTTATGAGGCTAATATATTTGCCCATGCCCTCTTCATGATCCTCTTTCTAGAGATACCTCTGGTGCTTCCTCAGAGATTGTACACTGAGGCTACCCCAATGCTGGCTATGCCTTGCCTTCACATGACCACCTGTGACTCCCCCTTTCAACCCCTTAGGTCCCTTCACCCCTCCAGGTGGCCTTCTAGGGAAAGATCCCTTGAAGAAGCCCAGTCCCGCTGACTTCCATAGGGTTTATACGGAGACTTTGGACACAACCGCCATTGCCCTTCTGTCAGTGGGCATGCACCCCACTCCCTCTGTGCCACCTCTCAGCACTCTGTACCAGGTAGGAACAACCCCATGCAAGCTTCCTGCTGCTGGACTCCCAGGTGAGAGTCAGACTTAGCCCTCCATCCCTCCAGGTAACACAGTCCTACTCTCCTCACAGCACCTCCTGGAGTCCTTGTCCCATGGCTTGACATAAGGGGAGTGGACCTTCATCCCTCCCACTAGCCAGTGAGGATGGTTCAGAAAATGCACAGGACACTGACAATTCTCTGCAAAGAAATCCCCACTTTCCAATCTTTTGTCGACATCAACTTATTAGATGAGCTAGAGCTGGGTGGTAAGCAAAAGCCAGCAGCAGCATGACCCCAGGGTTTCCTGAAAAAGTCTGGCATAACAGCTCCAGCACCTCCACTTGACTGAGAGGTGGCACAGAGGGAGTGGGGTGCATGCCCACTGTCATTCCTCTTGGAATGACAATAGGATTTCCCACCAACAGTTTTAATACTAGCCTTTGAAACTCAGGACAAAAGGATGAGTTACAGATAAGACCCTGTTTTAACATTTGTTGAATTGAATACCACGAACGGAACATGACAAGATACATCTCCAAACGAGGTCTACTATTCTTGAGACAAATCCAAAGTCCATCTCTGCTAATCTGATGGATTGGATCATCTGATGGATTCTTAAGTTCCTTTCTGGGAAAGTCTTCAACCAGAAGCCTGGAGAAGCAGTGAAGGAACAGTCTTTGACAGAAGAGTTTTTTTGGTGGTGTGGCTATGATGGACACTTGGAAAAGATGACCATGCCTGCCAAGAGTTTGTAATGGGACAGAAACAGTGTGGATAAGTCAGTCTAGGATTGATTCTATCCAGGACACTGGGACCCTTTTATGATAGGAGAAAACTGCCTCTACTGAGGACTGCCTGTGGCAGTCCTAAATGTCCTTATTTAAACATTAGTATTGACCTGAAGCTCCCCCCTCCTATTTTTTTTTTTTTTTGCCCCCTAACTCCATATCCCAGTAGAAATTCCTGGGGATATGCTTCTCACCAGCTTAGGGACTAGAATAAAAGAGAAAAACAGAAATAAGCATGAGGGACACTAACTCTCATTATTCAAGCACATACAATGATCTACATGTTTGCCTATTATAAAACGAGTCATCTAATCTTTGCAATTATTCTGAGGAGTAAATAGAACCAGCCCCTGGGAAAACTGAGGCTTGAACCAATTAAGAGATTTTCCTCATGAACACAAAGATAGAAGAAACAGAATAGGTACAACTTGCTACAACCAAACATTTCCTGGATTTTCCTGTCAGTTCTCACAGTGTGCTCCACCTGAAAGACCACTGCTCACTCCTATCTTTCCAGATCCTACCATTCTTAAAGGGCAGCTTCTATCTACCTTCCTGCATATAGTAGTCTTGGTTCCCTCCAAGGTGGAAGCAATCTCTTCCTCCTCGATCTGATGGAATTTTGTACCTCTGTTGTGACATGTCACAGTCTTCGCACCCTCCCAACCCCACATAGAATGTGGCCATTTGTGTGCCCCTTATTTCCTCTACTACCACGTGGAATCCTTGAGGGCAGTGACAGTGCCTCATCCACCTTGATATTACCCAAAGCATATAATAAAAGCATTAGAGCACATTTCTTGCTCATAGATGGTATTCAACACACGTTTGTTGAGTGAGCAACAGAGAGGCATTGCAAAAAATGAAATCTCAGGTATACTGATTTTTCAGAGCACCTTGTTTGCAGCTCAAATGAACAAGATCTGAAGGTCCGCTGTCATCAAAAGCAAACGCTGGCCCATCTCCAGAGGGCATCTACCCCATCCTGGCTTCTGCTTCAAAGTTTCCCCTAAGTCCCAGTCGCAGCCTCTTGATCTTTCCCTGTTTGCTCATTAAAGTTAATTTGGGACATGAAAAGATCTAGGACTGAATATTTCATTAAGGTCAGGTCTTCTTAATGCACCAACTGCAGACAAAACGTAAACATAGCACAGAGGTCGCCAGTACGAGGCCAGTGCCAGTAGTACATGCTTAAAGCCCAAACCCTCTGTTCATGGACTCACATCTTCAGTCAGCTTTGGGAACGCTAATACCGAGAGAAATAGATCCTGTCTCTCAGTCAGTCTTCAAGGAGCTCCGAGGTTCTCCTTCAGGAAAGGGGAAAGGCAATTAGGAAACAGCAGTTTGTATGAAAATAGTCTTGTCTAGAGTCCTGGATGTGGACTAAGACAATTGCTAACAATGTCAGCTACCATTTTCTGAGTTCTTACTGTGTATCAAGGCTTGTGCCTAGTGTTTTTACGTGGAATACTTTTTTCTAATCTTCACAGTGACCCCCTGAGAAGATATTATTATTGACCCCATATTATACTTATGGGGAATAAATAAAATTCCAGCCATGGAATAAGAGAGTCTAACCATGGCAGAGTTCTCCTAGAGTCTGGACTACTAACTGCCTCACTATATATTTTTTCTTAGGCTATCTTAGAATGTTCTAGTCTTTCTTAGCAGGCAAGAAAGATTCTAGCCAAGAGCTGGTACAGCCGACAGTGTGGTTTTGAATGAGATACTGGTGAGGTGAGGCCTTGATTTGTATTAAATTTCATATAAAAAAATTCATTTATGAGGAATGAAAGAATAGAGGTTGTCAGTTCAACTACTAGTACTACAAGAACCCAAGGACAATTTTGCCTTATGTGACATGTCTGGTGGCACATCAAGTTTCCAAGATTCCACAGGATTGTTTGTAAAGTTTAACAAAACAGGAGCTAAAGGAGTGAGGGAAGTTGGAGAACATAGAAACAGTAATGTGTCCTCAGTCTCAAGTCCCCAAACCTTCAATTTCAACAGACATGTTTATTTCAGTTGAAATTTTAAATCTAGTAAATGTAAGTTACTCATTCTGATGGAAATATTTTCGAAGGAGGAACTGGTGTCAGGACCAAAAAAGGAACATGGAGCCATAAAAGAAGTCCAAATATATCAATGATCACAGTAAGAGTGAGTATCTTAAATTCCCCTGTTGAAGTAACACAGATTTTCCAGAGCAAGTTAAAATACAAAGTTAAGCTAAGTATATGACATGCTTAAACAATAAGCACAGGAGGGTTGAAAACATTGGCATAAAAGTATACTAGAAAAATAAAATAAAATAGATGTTAAAATGCTAATATCAGACAAAAGAAAACTAAAGATGAGAAACATTAATAATTAACAGGGACATACAAATGGCTATCAGACACATGAAAAAATGTTCATCATCACTAGCCATCAGGGAGATTAAAATTAAAACCACATTGAGATACCACCTCACACCAGTTAGAATGGCCAAAATTAACAAGACAGGAAACAACGTGTGTTGGAGAGGATGTGGAGAA
>PISX010024378.1:15817-28110 GCA_004024625.1 Mellivora capensis
GGTTGCCAAACTGTGGAAAGAACCAAGATGCCCTTCAACGGACGAATGGATAAGGAAGATGTGGTCCATATACACTATGGAGTATTATGCCTCCATCAGAAAGGATGAATACCCAACTTTTGTAGCAACATGGACGGGACTGGAAGAGATTATGCTGAGTGAAATAAGTCAAGCAGATAGAGTCGATTATCATGTGGTTTCACTTTCTTGTGCAGCATAAGTAATAACACAGAGGACATGGGGAGAAGGAAAGAAAAAGTGAGTTGGGGCAAATTGGAGGGGGAGATGAACCATGAGAGACTATGGACTCTGAAAAACAACCTGAGGGTTTTGAAGGGGCGGGGGTGGGAGGTTGGGGGAGCCAGGTGGTGGGTATTATGGAGGGCACGCATTGCATGGAGCACTGGGTGTGGTGCAAAAAACTATGAATTCTGTTACGCTGAAAAGAAATTAAAAAAAAATAAATAACAGGGACACATGTGTTTTCTTCTATTATACTCAATTCACCAAGAAGACATGATGATTACATATCTAATGTATTAATATTAGGCAGCTATATACATAATATAAAAATGGAAAGAAATAAAAAGAGAGTGAGCAAATTCAGAGTCATAGTCAAAAACCATAATAGAGGGGCATCTGAGTGGCTCAGTCAGCTAAAAGTCTGCCTTCAGCTCAGGTCATGATCCTGAAGTCCTGGGATCGAGCCCCATGTTGGGCTCCCTGCTCAGTAGGGAGTCTGCTCCTTCCTCTACCTCTGCCCCTCCCCCTACTCTTTCTTGCTCTCTCAAATAAATAAATAAATAAACAAACAAACAAATAAAATTTTTTAAAAATAAGTGTCCTTTTAAAAAAACCCATAATAAAGCCATCTCAGAAGTGATATCATACCAAAATGAATAGGAATATAGAATATTCAAATACTTCTCATGGGAACTTTATGAAGAAAAACAACGTAGTTTTTTGTTTTTTTTTTTAAGATTTTATTTATTTATTTGACAGACAGAGATCACAAGCAGGCAGAGAGGCAGGCAGAGAGAGGGAGGGTGAAGCAGGCTCCCCGCAGAGCTGAGAGCAGGGACCTGATCCCAGGACCCTGGGTTCATGACCCGAGTTGAAGGCAGAGGCCTTAACCCACTGAGCCACCCAGGCGCCCAAAACAACGTAGTTTTAAGAAACAGAAATAACATCAACATAAAAAGGATAATTAAAAAAGGATGCAATTTGTTTGAAAATTAAAAGATGCTTTCCTACGGGGCGCCTGGGTGGCTCAGGCCAGAGAGCCCTGCATTGGGCTCTCTGCTCCGTGGGGAGCCTGCTTCCTCCTCTCTCTCTGCCTGCTTCTCTGCCTAATTGTGATCTCTGTCTGTTAAATTAAAAAAATCTTAAAAAAAAAAAGATGCTTTCCTAGATAACGTTTGGATTAAGTAGAAAATAAAAATAGAAATGTAAAAATTGAACAGTGAACGGTAATGACTGCACTCCATATTTCAAAACCTGTGGGATGCAGCTAGAATGGACTTAGGTAAAAAAGGAAGTGTCCTTGCCATTCCCCTGAGCCTTCAGGCTTCCTACACCAGAACTGTACCATTCAGCACAACAGCTACTGTCCATATGTGGCTAGTTAAATTTAAATAATTAAAATGAAAAATTCAGGTTCCTAGTTGCACTGGCCACATTTCAAGTACTCCATAGCCACCGGGGGCTAAAAGTTATCATATTGGACAGGATAGATTACAGAAGAACCCCATCTTTACAGAAAGTTCTCTTTGGCAGTGCTTCTCTGGAATTTGCCAGGGAAATTCCAGTATGTCAACTTCACTGGGTGTAAGCCAACATTAAGTCCATCTTTCAACTGGCCAGCCTGGCAGACTATTTATACCAGAATCTCAGGAAAGTAAACTCATATTGATGGCTGTGTTTCTATCAGTGATCCAATCTCACTTTACATGGTCAAACATCTTTAGAATTTATTCACATCCATGCTCCCCACACTCTTGCCAATACTGACTGGTGAGGCCTTGTAAATCCTTGGGTTTATTGGTTTCCTCTCCCACTTCAGACAAGGTCTTGTACATCCTTGTCTGGGCTATATTGAAATCTACTCTTGTTATGGACATTTAGTTAATTCATGTTCACTAGCTTCCTGAGGACATTCTTGCTCACCTTGGCATTTCACACCAGACAAGTGTCAATGGTTGTGCCTGAGGATCCTTGAGAACGGGGGTGGGGGGACAGGTCTGAGGGGCGTCTCAGTGTGGAACAGTGTGGAACAGGCAGCACATGAAGGACCTCCAGGGGATCCTGTGGTCAAGCGGTTTTTCCCTCATGAAACAGCTGTCCAGGCACTCATTGTCCACAGACTCTGGAGCCGTCTGCCAGTTCTGCTAATCTTTCACCACCTTTGGCTTCCTTCTCAGCTACTTGTGGGCAGTGTCTGGTTTGGGACGGGTGATCCCTATCTTCAAAGCCCAAGATCAGGATGTTCATGTTTTAAAGAACAACACGTAGTGTTGGTGCCTGGCCAAGGTGGGGGGCCTGAGCATCCCAGATGGGACCTTAAGTGGAGCTACTTGTCCTCATACGTGCCACTTCCAACCTCGCATTGCTGCTGGGTCAGTGTTGCTCATCTCCCTCCTCCCCTGACCACTGCTTCACAGCTGCCAGGAGTGGCCAAACATGGAGATAAATGTGGTGGTCAAGCAATGAATGGTATCTGCTTGTCACTCAACGTCTACTATGTCCATTAAACCCACAGCACTGAGGTGCTGGAGATAATATTACTAGTGACCCCAAATAGTTTCTTCTGATACCTGCAGTCCATTCAAGGTGGAGCTGGGCTACTCAGGAACATACACTGGCTCTTTGCTGATGGTAAATACTTAGTAGAGCAATGGGTTTTGCTGTACTGAGGGCCAGTTCCTCTCAGAGAAGCTCAACAATTTGGCAGGTCAAGGCAAGAACCACAGAGATTTCTCCTCCCTAGTCCACTCTATGACAATGTCATACTCTTGGCTTCCCTCTGTACCTCCTCTCCCTGAGCATTCAGCTCTTTGAAGTTTCCTGGGTGTTTTGACCACTTAAAAAGGAAAACTTGTGGGTGACAAAATCATTCCTTTCTATGCAAAACCCCCAAGTGTTTCCCTCCCTCCTCCTCCCCACCTATTCCCTCACCTCGCCTCTCAATTTAGAGAACACAGATGGCCATTCTTTCTTTTCTTTAACAGAGAAGCCAGAAGTCAATTGGGGGGAAACTGGGACTGGAATCCTGGTCTCTCAATTTCCAGTCATTTTTCTCCCAACGCTGGGATTTTACAGCAAAATGTTAACAGTGGTTCTCATCAGGTTTGGAACTGCAGGTGCTCATTTTTCTCTCATTTTGCTTATGTGTTTTTCTAATTTTTTTTTTCTATAAAGGCTATGTGTTAGTTTTGGATTTGTTTGGGTATTCCAGCTACAATAGCAAACAGATGTGAAAATTTCCATTGCTCAAGAAAAACAGTTCATTCCTTGTTTATTTATAGTCCAAAATGAGTGTTCCTGAACAATGTATAGTTCCCTAGGAGGAATAACCCAGGAAACCTGTTCCTTCCATCCTAGGGATCCTCCACTCTTAACAACATATGGTAATCTATGATATTCTGTGTAAAGCCAGGGAAAGGAAAATAACATGGAAGAGTATGTGAAGGAGGATTTTATGAGTGAGGCCAGGAAGTAATCAGTATCATTTCCATTTACACCCCATTGGCTAGAACTCAGTTGCAAGACTATATCTAACTGCAAGGCAGGGTAGGAAATGTAGTTTATCAATGCCCAAAGGAAGAAAAGGAAATGAATATAGTGAAATGCTGGCCAATGTATGCCACGCTTGTGTAAGAAAGGAAAGTTGAAATTAAAATGGAATAAGGAAGTCAAGTTCCTCTGTAAAGCAATCTTCAGCTCTCTCTTTACAGCACTTTCACATCCAAATCCATACTCTCACACTACTAAGAAATGGCCTTCATCTCCAAGGGCATGGATGGATTGGATTTTTTCCCATTATTTATCAAGTAGTTGTAGGAAAGGGAGATAGGTGGTGAGGGTTCATAATCAGTGCTGTGACCTGGGTGTAACCACTCCTCCTTCCCACTGGGGGTGCTATGAGCATACAAATGTTGCCTCTCTGTCCCACAGCATTGCTCTAGCCTGAGGACAAATCATTATGCAGAAGACTGTGATGTCAGCATCCTTCACATTGAGTGATGAACTTCCTCCTCCTCCACACACCTATCACTCTTAGAATCACTCCTATTCCATATACCTCCTGCAATAAACCCAGAATCACTTCTGTGCCAAAGGCCTGCCTCACATTCTCTACACCTTGTTCTTTATCATCCCCCCTAAATGAAGACTCTTGCCCTGATGCATTGACTTAGATGCAGCTGGCTATCACCTAATGCTTAGGTCTTTTCTTACCTATATGTATTAGATATATAGTAAATCATAATTTATAAACTTCCATGTCTGGAAAGAATATGGTTGCTTTCAATATATGGCCAAAGATATGAGTATGGGTTCTTAAAAGATGCACAAATATTTGTGCACAGTAGCCCAGGCCTTTTCTGGTTAGTCTCCAGTTCATGTACCACTCCTCTAAGTGCTGCTCCTCTAAGCACTATACAGGAGCAGAAGAAAGCAAGCCATGGGAGAGAGAGAGAGACAGATAGAGAGAGAGAGACAGTGTGATCAGAAGCATCTCAAAAGCCCAAACACAGAGCTCATACTAGGAAATATTCACCTTTTTTTTTTTTTTTTTTTTTTTTTTTGGCAGATGTCAGTTTGTTCCTAGTGTACTAGAATGGAATGGAACAATGAGACTCATATCACCCAAAGTATAGGCTCCTGTCCAGAACTTTGCATTCTCTCTGAGAGCAGTGGGCAGAGGGAGATGATAAAAGTAGGTAGAAGTTAGCTCTGAATATGCAGTCCAAAACTTGAAGGGCCCTCGACAGAGAGGAGAGAAGAGGGATCCTGAGTTTTGGTCTTCACTCTGTAGTAGGACAGACCTGTAATTTAATGGGAAAGTTCATATGTCATTTCTACCTAGGGCTATATCGTTTCTCTTATGGACTGTATCAGGCCACAGTGGTCTTAAGACCATGATAGTCAATGACTCGCTCCTCTATCCTTCATGCCTCTCGCCCTCAAGAATAAAGGAATATGGGCCAGGCTGTGGAAAATATCCTACGGAGGTTTGCTGAAGATGTTGGCTGGTTCCATCTTAGCGGTTTATGTGGTCTTGTCTTGATGATGTGATGGTACTATGGACAAGAATGCACCCTGATTTCTTTACCCCAAAGAGTGGCAGCACCTCACCACGTTCATCCTCCTCACCCTCAACCGCTGTGTAGACGTCATGAGCAGGACCTTGCTGCCTCAGAGGTGTGTGCTTCTAGAAAAAGGTTCCCTGGCCTTGACCTTCTATGTGCTCCTGTTATTGTTGACGTCACATGTCTAACCAATTTTAAGAAAAATAAGATTTTTAAAAAGTAGGATTTTTTTTCACTGTCAAGTTGTCAAAAATTGTCCAAAGTATTAAAGAAATAATACTACCTATTGCTAGAGAAGATGTAGAGAAAGAGATCTAGGGAATTAACATACACTGTCTACATTTCCTTGAAGCCAGTTTGGCAGAGTGTGCTGAGTAAACAATTCCATTTCTTGCTGTCTGCAGTGGACATCTGGCATATAAGCCTAATGCCATCTTTGAAAGAGCCTCCCAACATTTTGGACAATTTCCACATTATCAGGCCTGCCTTTTTGGTAGATTTTTATATTTAATCCCTGGTCTCCCTTGTGGCTAGCTAGGGTATAGGTATGTGACCAGTTAGACACACCTACTTATGACTCAAACACACAAATGAGCAATGTAAGGAAATTGGCTGTGCTTGGGGTTTCTGTTCTGTAGAGGAGTAGTGGCAAAGTTAGGAACCTATGTTCATCATTATATTGGTTCTGCTCCATAGTACTGGGGTTAGTGCCAAAAAGAGCAAGCTAAGCCCATTTTGTGAACTAACTTATCTATTTAAATAGATTCCTCCTCTTAAACTTGCCAGAATAGATTCTTATTGTCTGTAGCTAGGAACTCTGATACAGCATCTAGTCTAGAAATACTCATACAACTATATAAAAAGCATATACAAGAATGGTCACTGAAGCATTTTTTTTTGTCTACCAAGAACTTTAATAAACTTTCACCAGTAGTGAAATTATTAAATAATTTATGGAGCACTATATAGGAATTTAAAAGAACAGGGGAGATCTGAATGTCCTGACATCCAGATCTCCAAGATGAAGTGAAAAAAGCTAACTCCAAAAAATGTGGGGTGGTTACGATCCAGATTCTGGAGACAGGTATGTTCTTGTTGACCTCAGAAGGTCTTAATTTTTCTCCTTACACCTGCCAAGAATGGTCAGGACCACAAGGCAATCAGGAGAGATGGTATCCTAATGGTCCAGTGAACTTCACTTAACATATCCTACAGAAAACTCTCGATTTGAATACTAATTCAATCAGATTTTAACCTATAACTAATGTGACCTTATATAATTTATCATTCAAACCTGGATACTTGAGGGAAAAAAGGGCAAAATTAATATTTGTACTGGGACAACAGGTAAAAACCAAACTGCTACAGACACACCGTGATTTATGGGTACCCTTCCTATAACCTAAAAAGAGATGTGCTGTATGTCTTCAGTTTGCCCCTCCAAATCCACCTTTCACCTTCATCCTGTTCCCTCTCCCAGGAGACTGCCCTGGTCTGTAGCACATCACTGAGCTCCTTATCCTCTGGCTTGTCAATGACGAACCCCAGGAGGACGATGGATAAAAGTGAGATTAAGGTTTTTATTCTTTTAGCTCCTGCTTCTGGGGTCACCTTAGGCTGGCAGTACCTTGCCCCCAGGACACCATTAGTATCAGTTTCTCTGGCTACCATGAAAAATGACCACAAACTTATAAGGTGGCTTAAAACAGAAATCGACTTTCTCACAGTTCTGGATGCCAGAAGTCCAAAATCAAGGTGTTGATTCCTTCTAGAAGCTCTCGGGAGAATCTGTCCTGTATTTCTCCCCTAGTTGCTGATGACTGCTGGCAGTCATTGGCATTCCTTGGCTTGTAGATACATACTCTAATCTCTGCTTCCATCTTCACATTGTCTTCTATTCTGTGTGCTTCTGTGGCTCAAATCTTCCTCAGACTTTCTCAAAAGGTTTCCTGTCCCTGGATTTAGAGCCCACCTTAAAATCAAGATGCTTTCATCTCAAGATACTTAATTGAATCCACAAAGACCTTTTTGTCAAATGAGGTCATATTCACAGGTCCTAGGGGTTAGGACTTGGAAATATCTTTGTAGGGGCCACCATTCAATCCACGACACTGTCCTTGCTTATAGCAGAGCTTCTCCTGGTCTATGTCCCTTGGGGAGTTAACAACAGCTCCAACTGTTACCCAGCTCTCTCTCGTGGTCTCCTTCTACCCTGCTGACATCTGCATACACAGTATCTTTATGAAACCCTCCTTGAACTATCCCAATTTGAGTTGCCTCTATATTTCCTGTGGGGACCCTCTCTTAAATGCCAGTGGAGCAATTCACCCAGGAGGCTAGAATCCTTAAATACAATTCATGCTCAGATATTCAGAATAGTGACAAGAGAAAAACTACAACTGGATTTCACAAACATGAACATACAACAAAGGAGACTAATTTGTAAACATGTGGGTAATAAGGGAATTTTCCAAATTCAATCAAGGCAACCAAAGGACTAAATTAATTTATCAAAAAATCCTAAACGGCTACTATTTTACAGGTACTATGCAGGGATTAGCAATACAACAAGGAGAAAGATACAAAGATGTACACGATTATATTGCAACTTATAATAAGGAATGGAAAGGAGGACTGGGTGGTGTGGTAAGCTGAATTCTAGGATGGCTTCCATGATTCCTGCCCCTGGAGTACACTCTGTACAATCCCCTCCCCTTGAATGGGACCAGTGAATATAATGGATTATCATGACCAAGATTGGTTACTAATTGGTTGAGTCTGCATTACTGAAAAGAGAGGTTGTCCTGGATTCTGACTTTGTCCGGTGAAGTCTTTAGAAGAAGGTAAATCATCGAGGAGATGTACTCCTGTTAGCCTAAAAGAAAGCCAACATCCATGCTGTGATCTTCCTGTGGGGTCCCATGGCAAGGAACCCTGAGCAACCTCTAGTTGCTGAGAACCATCCTGGCTGGCAGCCAGCAACAAAACAATAGCTTCAGTCTTAAAACTGCGAGAAACTGAATTTTGTCCATAGTCAATGAGCTTGCAAGAGGACCCTGAGCCTCAGATCAGAATCACAGTGCCAGCCAACACCTGATTTCAGCTGGGTGAGATTCCCAGCAGAGGTCTCAGCAAACCCATGTTGGATTTCTGATCCAAGGAAATTGAGATAATAAGTGGTTCACCTAAATTCCTATATTTATGTGAATGTGTTACGCAAAAATAGAAAGCTAATATACCTGGTATTAGCTCTGGGTGAAGGTATATCCAGCACTGGTCAGTGATGAGAAACACTGTATCTCATTAAGATGTACAGCCCATTGCTGAAAGATTGTAACCAAAATGAAGCAGGGATCCTAATGAGAATGAGAAGCTTCAGGACCATCAAGTTCTTTTGCTCTCTGTCTATAATCACAAGGCTGCCTTTGTGAACTTAGTTTCTGGGGCTCCAGAAACAGTGGCTTGGACAGAGCCCATGAGAATAATTTTAGACTTTGAGATACCAAAGGCAGAGGAGAGAACTGGTTAGCAGAAATCAATTTAACCTTTCAGGTGGTTTATCACATCAAAGTTGATGGCCAAGTGCTGAATTTACATGAGCTTCAGGGGCCTCTTGGAGGCTTGGCAAACAATACTAACTAATGGATTAAAAACAGATAAATCCTTAAATCTTATTGGCTTAACACAAAAGAAGGTTATTTCTCCCATGCGTATAAGCCTTCTCCCTGGTCTTTCGGATATGACTCCTCCCATCTTGTGACTTGTGGGGTCCTTCTCTAGTACCCCACAGTCTACGTAATCAGCTGGTAAATATGGAAAAGGAAAGGCTGAAAAATAGGCAGAAGTTTCGAGAGGCCCTGTCTTGACGTGATGTACATCACTTCCACACACGGTCTGCTGCACAAACACAGTCACTGAGCGGCTGAGAAGTGTGGTCCCAGAACCCCCTACATTGTGGGAGGGGAGCAAGAGTATTCAGTGATGATGATGCTGTCCTTCCTAAACAGAAAGGAGATAAATTAATCTTGTACATGGAATTTGGAAATTTACCCTGGGGTTCCCAAATTACAGAACTAAGAATTCTGAAGAAGAGAGAGAGCAAAGGTTAACTCCTAACCTGGGCAGGCATATCTGGTGTAGAAGAGAAATGAACTATGGAAAAACAGACCCAGGGTCCATCCTTTGAGCTTTATCCTCAGCCATGGGTATGAGTCGCACAATCATAAAGGAAGGACTAGGTATAACAGGGGTAAGGTGAGTATATACTTCCACCTCGCCAAACGTTTCCAGAAGAAAAAGAAATTTGCAGCCATTGAAATGTGATCGTTGAAAAGTACCTGAAATCGAGTATATCAACTGTGAAACCCAAGTCATAATTATGTAATGAGGTATAAAGCTCACCTTCTAGAAAAATCCAAAGAGGAAAATTATGGGCTGGTGTGCCAAGAGAAATAAAGTACATATATCCTTTCAAACTGAGAAATTAGAATGTTGTTTTCCATCTCCTGTGAGCCTTGTTTTGGTAAGTCAATGACAAACCCCAAGGCTTAGTAACCGTTACTTGAACTAAGATGAAAGTCTGGCCCATGAACAGATGGGCTATCTCTGACCTTGTGCATATTTGCATACCCACGTCCTGTGTGTTTCTTCTTGAGTTCTCAGCCTCTGGCTTTTTCCTCCTGTGGTGTATTTCTGCCTTGCAGCAAGGTGAGTTGCAATCATTTTTTTTGTTGATGTTGATGGTGATGATATCATCTAAAAAGAAAGGAGATAAATTAAAAGATGCTTTTGGAAGACACCATACTAAAACCCCACAGCTATTAAGAAGTTTATAGTGTAGTTCTCTAGATGTCATTTTTTAAAAAAGAGTTTATTTATTTGAGAGAGAGAAAGAGGATAAGTGGTGGGGAAGTGCAGACGGAGAGAGAGAAGCAGACTCTCCACTGAGCAGGATGACTGATGCGGGGCTCCTTTCCAGGACCCAGAGACCATGACCTGAGCCTAAGGCAGATGCTTCACTGAGCCACTGAGCCACCCAGGGGCCCTGCTAGATGCCATTTTGACCAAACTTCTATCTCCTTCATGATCTGTTCTTTTCACTTGAAAATTCACCTAACATGTCATTCCATACTGTCAAAATCTGCACAATCCAATATGGTAGCTACTGACGCATTGAGTCATTGAGTGCTTGTAATATGGCCTGTCTGAACTGAGGTGTGCTGTAGGTAGGAAATAAACACTGGAATTTGATGACTTAGTATGAAACGAGGAACCTGACATACTTTATTTGTAGTTTTTATATTAATTACATGTTGCAATAACATTTTGGATATATTGGGTAAAAATAATCTCATTAAAATTAATTTCACCATTTTGTGTTTTCAATACGCTGTTAGAAAAAAATACGCTGTTACAAAATTTAAAATTACAGGAGAGGAGTCAAGATGGCGGAGAAGTAGCAGCTGAGACTACATCAGGTAGCAGGAGATCAGCTAGATAGCTTATCAAACCATTGCGAACACCTACAAATCCAACAGGAAATCAAAGAGAGGAAGAACAGCAATTCTGGAAACAGAAAATCGGCCACTTTCTGGAAGGTAGGACCAGCGGAGAAGTGAATTGAAAGCGATGGGAGGATAGACCGCGGGGGAGGGGCCGGCTCCCGGCAAGCGGCAGAGCAACAGAGCACTAAATCGGGACTTTTAAAAGTCTGCTCCACGGAGGGACATCACTCCAGAGGCTAAACCGGGGTGAAGCCCACGTGGGGTCAGTGTGGCCCCAGGTCCCGCAGGGTCACAGAAGGATCGGGGGTGTCTGAGTGTCACAGAGCTAGCAGGTATCAGAGCGGGAAGCCGGCCACAGAGACAGAGCCGAGGAGTGAGCTCTCAGCTCGGGGTTACCTTGAACCGGTCGCAGGCTGGGTGAGCTTGGAGCACGGCCAGAGGCGAGGGAGATGGGAATAGCTGGGGCTTTTCTCTGAGGAGTGGGGCCCCGAAATCTCAGCTCTTCTGGGCCGGAGACTGGGAGGCCGCCATTTTCATTCCCGTCCTCCGGACTCTACAGAAAGCGCTCAGGGAACAAAAGCTCCCGAAAGCGAAGCCGAGCGGATTACTTAGCCCGGCCCCTGGTAAGGGCGGTGCAGCTCTGCCTCGGGCAAAGACACTTGAGAATCACTACAACAGGCCCCTCCCCCAGAAGATCAAAAGAAATCCAGCCAAGACCAAGTTCACTTAACAAGGAGAGCAGCGGAACTCCAGAGGAGGAGAAAGCAAAGTGCGGAATTCATGGCTTCCTCACCATAATTGCAGTTCATTCAATTTTTTCTTTCAAGGGCATTTTCCTAGGGTCTTTGCCACCCTTTTAGTATTTTATTTGCTCCTTCATATACTCTTATCTGGAAAAAATGACAAGGCGGAAAAACTCACCACAAAAAAAAGAACAAGAGACAGTACCAAAGGCTAGGGACCTAATCAATACAAACATTGGGAATATGTCAGATCTAGAGTTCAGAATGACAATTCTCAAGGTTCTAGCCGGGCTCGAAAAAGGCATGGAAGATATTAGAGAAACTCTCTCTGGAGATATAAAAGCCCTTTCTGGAGAAATAAAAGAACTAAAATCTAACCAAGTTGAAATAAAAAAAGCTATTAGTGAGGTGCAATAAAAAATGGAGGCTCTTACTGCTAGGATAAATGAGGCAGAAGAAAGAATTAGTGATATAGAAGACCAAATGACAGGGAATAAAGAAGCTGAGCAAAAGAGGGACAAACAGCTACTGCACCACAAGGGGAGAATTCGAGAGATAAGTGACACCATAAGACGAAACAACATTAGAATAATTGGGATTCCAGAAGAAGAAGAAAGAGAGAGGGGAGCAGAAGGTATATTGGAGAGAATTATTGTAGAGAATTTCCCTAATATGGCAAAGGGAACAAGCATCAAAATCCAGGAGGTGCAGAGAACACCCCTCAGAATCAACAAGAA
>PISX010024379.1:0-27999 GCA_004024625.1 Mellivora capensis
GACATGGGGAGATGGAGAGGAGAAGGGAGTTGAGGGAAATTGGGGGGGAGATGAACCATGAGAGACTATGGACTCTGAAAAACAACCTGAGGATTTTGAAGGGGCGGGGGGTGGGAGGTTGGGGGAGCCAGGTGGTTGGTATTATGGAGGGCACACATTGCATGGAGCACTGGGTGTGTTGTAAAACTATGAATTCTGTTATGCTGAAAAGAAATGAAATTAATAAAAAAAACATGGTCTGAGGAGAAGCAATATTGACATCACTTTGGAATTTTTTTTTAATAAATAAAGATTTATTAATATATAGCATGCTCATTTTGGGTGTTTTTTTAACTTTATTTTTTCAGTGTTCCAAAATTCATTGTTTATGCATCATACTCAGTGCTCCATGGAATTTTTTAGAAATGCATAATGTGAGGCTCTATTTTATATTTACTGACTCATAATTTGAATTTTTAAAAATTTAGTGCTTTTAGAATGTGCCCAAATTTAAGTGACCATCAACATCAATTTAATACACACTGCTCTATGCATAAGATGTTATGTATGAAACTAATATTAACTACAAATCAAACCTTTAATAGATATACAAAAAATAAAAAGAATGTAATCCAGGAATGTCATTAAAGAAAACCATAAAACTACAAAGAAAAAGAGGAAGAGAAGAAGAAAGGAACAGAGAAAAACTATAAAGAAGAAAAGTAAAACAAATAACAAAATGGAAATAAGTACATACCTATCAATAATTACTTTGGATGCAAATGACTAAAAACAGCAATCAAAACACATAGGATGACTCAATGGATTAAAAACAAGATCCACCTGTATGCTGCCTACAACAGACACACTTCAATATGAAAGACACGTGCCAATTGAAAATGATAAAATGAAAAAAACATTTACCATGCAAATAGAAGTGAAAAGAAAAATGAGGCAGCAATACTTATATCAGAGAAAGAAGACTATGAAACAAAGGCTATAGCAAGAGACAAGAAAAACACTACATACTGCTAAGGAGAACAATCAAAAAAGAAGATATGACAATAGTAAATATATATGCACCCAACATGGGACCTCCTAAATACATAAAGCAACTATTAATAGACATAAAAGAAGAAAGTGACAGTAATACAATAATATCAGAGGACTTTAACACCACTTACATCAATGGATAGATCAATGAGGTGGAAATTCAACAAAGAAAGAGTGGCTTCATTAACATTAGACCAGATGGACCTAATAGATATATTCAGAACATTCCATCCGCAAACATCAAAATACACATTCAAGTGTACATGAGACATTCTCCAGAACAGATAAGAAGATAGGCCACAAAAAAAGTCACAGTAAATTCAAAAGATTGAAATCATATCATGTATCTATTTTGACAATGATGGTATGAAATGAGAAGCCAATCACAAGAAAAAATCTGTAAAGAACACAGATAAAGAAGGTAAATAACATGCTACTACACACTTAATTGGTCAAAAAGGAAACCAAAGAGGAAATACAAATATACATGTGGACAAATAAACAAAAACAGAATGGTCCAAGATATTTGGGATGCAACAAAACATGTTCTAAGAGGGAAGACTATAATATGGGCCTAATTCAAGAGGCAAAAGCAAAAGCAGCTATTGAATCATTGGAGACTCCATCAAAAATTATTCATGTACTATATGTTGGCTAATCAAACTTAATAAAATAAAATAAAGCTATCCTATGACCCAGCAATTGCACTACTTGGTATTTACCCCAAAGATACAGATGTAGTGAAAAGAAGGGCCATATGTATCCCAATCTTCATAGCAGCAATGTCTACAATTGCCAAACTGTGGAAAAAGCTGAGATGCCCTTCCACAGATAAATGGATAAAGATGAGGTTCATATATACAATGGAAGATTACTCAACCATCAGAAAGGATAAATACCTGACTTTTGCACTGACATGGATGGAACTGGAGGAGATTATGCTGAGTGAACTAAGTCAAGCAAAGAAAGTCAATTATCATATGGTTTCACTTGTGGAACATAAAGAATAGCATGGAGAATGTTACGAGAAGGAAGGGAAAAATGAAGGGGGGAATCAGAGGGGGAGATGAACCATGACAGACTATGGACTCCAAGAAACAAACTGACGGTTTTAGAAGGGAGGGGGTTGGGTGGATGGGTGAGCCTGGTGATGGGTATTAGGAAGGCACGTATTGCATGGAGCCCTAGGTGTGGTGCCTAAACAATGAATCTTGGAACACTGAAAAAAATAAAATGAAATTTTAAAAATGTTTTAAAAGGTGGGCATGGATTGCATGGAGCACTCAGTGTTATATGTGAACAATGAATCATGGACCATTACATCAAAAACTAATGATGTACTGTATGGTGAATAACATAGCATAATAAAAATAAATAAATAAAAGGATACTTTAAAACAATAAAGCAAAAACAAACCTCAAATAAATAGCCTAGCCTTACATCTAAATGTGCTAGAAAAAGAACAACAAACAAACAAACAAATATCCAGTGGCAGAAGGAGGAAAGGAATGATAAAAATCAGAGTAGAAATAAAAGGAAATAGTGACTTAAAAATGGAGCAGATAAATGAAAACAGGAGCTGTTTCTTTGAAAAGATCAACAAAATTAATAAACTTCTAGCCAGATTCATCAAAAAAGGAGAGAGTACTCAAATGAATAAAATCAGAAATGAAAGAGGAGAAATAACAACCAACAGAGATATAAAAATAATAACAGAATATTATGAAAAATTATATGCCAACAAATTGGGCAAACTAGAAGAATTGAATAAATTCCTGGAAATATATAACTTTCCAAAACAAAATTAGGAAGAAATAGAAAACTGAACAAATTGATTATGAGCAATGAAATTGATTCAGTAATCAAAAACTGCCCAACAAACGAAAGTCCAGAACCAGATGTCTTCACAGTTGAGTTCCACCAAACATATAAAAGAGACTTAATTCTTCTCACACTATTCCAAAAATAGAAAAAGAAGGAAAACTTCGAAATTCATTCTGAGGCCAGCATTACTCTGATATAAAAACCAGAAAAAGATACTCAAAAAAGAAAACTAGAGGTCAATATTACTGATGAACACAAATACAACAATCTTCAAAAAATACTAGCCAACAGAAAACGATGTATAAAAAAATAATCTTTTTTCAGTTTCCAGTTTGCTAGTATTTCACCATAATCAAGTGGGATTTATTCCAGGGATGCACGTGTGGTTCAATATTCACAAATCAATCAATCATCACATTAACAAGAGAAAAGATGAAAACCATATGATTATCTCAATAGACACAGAAAAAGCATTTGACAAACTACAATATTCATTCATGATAAAAACTTTCAACAAAGTAGGTTTAAAGGAAGCATACCTGAACATAATAAAGTCCATGTATGAAAAATTCACAACTACATGATACTTAACGCTGAAAAACTGAGAGCTTTTACTCTAGGAACAGACAAATGTGTCCACACTTAATACTTTTATTCAATATAGGGCTAGAAGTCCTAGCCACAGCAATCAAACAAGAAGAAGAAATAAAAGGCATCCAAATCGGTAAGAAATAAGTAAAACTTCCACTATTTGCAGATGACATAACAATATATATTAAAGGGAGCCAGGTGGTTGGTATTATGGAGGGCACGCATTGCATGGAGCACTGGGTGTGGTGTAAAACTATGAATTCTGTTACGCTGAAAAGAAATGAAATTTTTTAAAAAACCCTAAAGACTCTATTAAAAAAAACTACTAATAGTGATAAATGAGTTCAATAAAGTCAGAGGATACAAAATTAATGTATAGAAATCTGTTGCATTTCTATACGTTAATAATAAAGTAGAGGAAAAGGTACTAAGAAAACTACCTCATATATAATTGCACCACAGGAATAAAATACCTAGGAATAAACATAACCTAGAAGGTGAAAAATAACTACGAAAACTATAAAACACTGATGAAAGAAATTGAAGGTTACATAAAGAAATGGAAAGGTATTCCACACACATGGATTGGAAGAACAAATAATGTTAAAATGTCTATGCTACACAAGGCAAACTATTGATTTAGTGCAACTTCTATGAAAATACGAACAACATTTTTCACAGAACTAGAAAAAATAATGCTAAAATTTGTACAAAACTGTAAAATAGGGACTCCTGGGTGGCTCATTCAGTTAAGTGTCTATCTTCAGTTCAGGTCATGATCCCATTGTCCTGAGATCGGGCCCCACACTGGGTTCCTTGCTCAGCGGGGAGCCTACTTCTCCCTCTGTCTGCTGCTCCCCTTGTTTGTGCTCTCTCTCTCCCTGACAAATAAATAAATAAAATCTTTAAAAAGAAAGAAACTGCAAAAGACCTTGAATAGACAAGGCGATCTTGCAAAAAGACCAAAGCTGGAAACATCACACTCCCAGGTTTTAAGATATCCTGAAGTCTAGGGGCACCTGGGTGGCTCAGTGGGTTAAGCCTCTGCCTTCGGCTAAGGTCATGATGCCAGGGTCCTGGGATCGAGCCCCGCATCGGGCTCTCTGCTCACTGGGGATCCTGCTTCCTCCTCTCTCTCTGCCTGCTGCTCTGCCTACTTGTAATCTCTGTCTGTCAAATAAATAAATAAAATCTTAAAAAAAAGATATCCTGAAGTCTATAGTAATCAAAACAGAATGGTACTGGCACAAAAGTAGACATGTTGATCAATGGAACAGAACCAAAAGCCCAGAAATAAACTCACAATTTTATGATCAATTAATCAATGACAAAGTAGGGAAGAATATGCAATAGGAAAGACAGGGTTTTTTTAACAAGTAATGTTGGGAAAACTGGACAGCTATCACAAAAGAATGAAACTGGACTACATTCTTACAACATACACAAGAGTAAACTCAAAATGGATTAAAAACTAAATGTGGAAATTGAAAAAAAAAACTCCTAGAAAAAGACACGGGCAGTAATTTCTTTGACATAAGTTGCACAAATATTTTTCTAGATATGTTTCCTGAGGTAAGGGAAACAAAATACACTATTAGACTACATAAAAATAAAGTTTTGCACAATGAAGAAAGCCATCAACAAAATAAGAAGTCAACCTAATGAATGGGAGAAGTTATTTGCAACTTATGTACCCAATAAGAAGTCAATATCCAATATACAGAAAGAACATATACAACTCAACATCAGAACAACACATAGTCTTATTTAAAAATGGGCAGAAAAACTGAATAGATATTTTTACAAAGAAGACATACAAATGGCCTCAGACACAGGAAAAAATGTTCAAGATCACTAATCATCAGGGAAATGCAAATCAAAACCACAGTGAATATCATTTTACACATGTCAGTGTGGTTAAAATAAAAAGCACAGAAATAAGAAGTGTTGGCAAGGATGTGGAGAAAAAGGAACCCTTGCGCACGGTTGGTTGCAAGTTAGTGTAGCCACTGTGGAAAAGTACGAAGCTTCCCCAAAAAATTAAAAATAGAGGAGAAAGGAAGATGACAGTGGAGTAGAAGGACCCTAGACTCACCTTGTCTGAAGAATAAAGCTAGATAACTATCCAAACATCCTAAATACCCTTCAGAAATCAACAAGAGGACTGACACAACAAACTCCACAACTAAAAGGAGAGAAGATGCCATGTCAAAGAAGGTAGGAAGTGTGGAGTTATGGTTTAGGAGAGAAATTGTATCCTGACTGCTGTGGAGGGGAGGGAGTAGTGGTAGCTGAGAAGTGGGAGAGAGAGAATGGAGCACACCGGGAAATGCATAAGGAGAGTGTACCCCCATAGCCACTGGTTTGGAAAATAAGAGGGACAGAATTTCATGAGTTCTTGCAACAAATGGGGCCTAAAGCCTGAGATTTTAAAGGGCAGCAGGCTTGACTGAGACAGAGGCTGAAGGGCACTGTGTTGCTCCTGGAGAGAAGGCAGGCAAACAATCGGTGGGCATACAGTGTGGCAACAACAATCTGAAGAGTACCTGGGGCGGACAGTGTGAAGATTATTTGCTTTTCTTGGAGCATGTTCCATAAAGGCAACATTGATGGAGATACCTCTCCAGGATCAAAAGAGCTGGCCAGAGCCATTTCCCTCCCTTGCCTCTCAGCACAAACAGAAACGCTTGCAGGAAGTAGCTCAACCAGGACACTGGCTGCCTAAATTGTTTACACCAAACCCCACATCCCTGCACTCTAATGGGATTGCTCTTCTCAGTCAAGTTTGTCTCAGCCCCAGCACAGTGGGCCTTTCCCCCTGGAAGACCAGCACAAACCCCTAACACACCACATCTCCCAACCAGAGAGCTTTTCAAGGCTTCAGTTTCAGTGAAGGTAATGACAGGTCTCATTTCACAGGCAGAAAAACACACTTAATTAAAATGCACCACACTGAGACCAGAGAGCAAACAATGCCCACAGCAGGCAAGAAGAGCCTCTGCAGATGACTGGCCTGAGGGACACAGAAGCCAGAACACAACATGAGAGCACATAGAACACACACTGGAGGAACTTTCTATAGTACCAGGCCCTGGGAATTACGTGACCTTTTTATCATAAGGCCAATATTTCAGGAGCAAGAGAAAAAAAATGGCTTTTCTAATACAGAGAAGGAAGCAGAGACTTAGACAAAAAATGAGAAACTGGAGAAATTTATCCCAAATAAAAGAAAAAGATAAGGTCATGGTCAGAGATCTAAGCAAAACAAATATAAGCTACATGTCTGATGGAGAATTTAAATAAAAAATCATAAGTATACTCACTGGGCTTGAGGAAAGAATGTAAGACATCAGTGAGACATTTATCACAGAGATAAAGGAGTTAAAAAAGAATCAATCAGACATGAAAAGTGCAATAAATGAGATTAAAAACACATGTGATACAATGTGTGGAATGAATTAATGAATGAATTAATGACCTAGAAGACCAAGTATTGGAAAGCAATGAAGCTGAACAAAAGAGAGAAAGAACAAATAAACAACACAATGATAGACTTGGGGAACTCAGTGACTCCATCAAATATAATAACATTCACATGATAGGAGTCCCAGAAGAAGAGAGAGAAAAGGGCAGAAAAGTTATGAGAAGAAAGAATAGTTGAAAACATTCCTAATCTGGGGAAGGAAACATACATCCAGATCCAAGAGAAATAGAGAATTACCATCAAAATAAACAAAAATAGATCCATACCAAGAAAAACTATAATTAAATTGCCAAATATAGTGATAAAG
The DNA here is from genome assembly GCA_004024625.1 of Mellivora capensis. NCBI lineage: Eukaryota > Metazoa > Chordata > Mammalia > Carnivora > Mustelidae > Mellivora > Mellivora capensis. Next base: position 7,239 of record PISX010024379.1, read on the forward strand.
AAAAAAATTTAAAAGCAGCAAGATAAAAGAAGTCTTTAACTTACAAGGAAAGACCCATAAGGCCAATTGGAGATTTCTCAACAGAAACATGGCAAGTCAGAAGAGAGTGGCATGGTATATTCAATGTGCTGAATGGAAAGGATCTTCAGTGAAGAATCTTCTATCCAACAAGGCTATCATTCAGAATGGAAGAAGAGATAAAGAGTTTCTCAGAAAAACAAAACTCTACAGGAAATATTGAAGGGGATTCTCTGAGTGGAAAAGAGAGCAAAAGTGACAGAATGCAGGCAGGAAAAACAAAAACAGTAAAAATGAATATTTCTGTAAAAAGTCAAGGAATTCATGAAAAAAGAATATAAAACATAATAAAATATACATAAAACATGGAGAGGACAGGAGATAAGAATGGATTCAAACTTAAGCCATCAAATTAATATATATTGCTATTTGCAGAACAGGTTAGATACAAATCTAATGGTAACCATATATCAGAAGACACTAACAAACAAGCAAAGAATAAAGATATCACTAAAGAAAATCAGCAAACTATGAGAGAGAAAGACAAGAATGGATTAGAAAAAATCTTCAGAAACAACCACAAAATAAATAATAAAATGACAATATATACTATCTATCAATAATTACTTTGAATGTAAATGGCAGGGGAGACAAGATGGCGGGGAAGTAGGAGGAGGCGCCATTACAACCTGTACCCTAAAGTGAGCTGATTACCCACCAAAGATCTCAGATCACCCATGAAATCAGCCTGAGATCAGAATTATACACGTCTGGATCTCTATGGGGGCAGGGGACGCGAGTGGGCAGGTAAAGCGGAGTGGGAACGTCGGACTGGGATCGGAAGATAAACAAAAGGGGGAGGGAGCCACCAGAAGCGACCCATTGGAAAGTGATACCCCAATATGAGAGGGCCCTGCATCTGGGGACCAGCATTAACTTGGAGTCTGGTTGAAAGCACTCAAAAAGAGCAAAGGATTGCGGGGGGAAATTGTGGGAATCAGGGCAGTTATGGACAGGGGTTTAAGTCCCTGGACCCAGGACAACCACCCCTGGAGCTGAGCCAGAGAGAGTGTGGCGGAGAAACCAGGTCTTGGTCCCTGAGCCACCACCACGCCTGAGAGCATGTGGGGTCCCGTGAGAAGCTGGGAGCCTCGCCAGCCAGCAGAAAAACAGCCTTTTTGCACTCTTCCACGTGAGCGCTGTGCCGTGCTAGCAGAGCCTGAGACACGCACGCCCCACGCCCTCCCCTGAGAGAGGTGCGCACAGGTGCCAGCCTGGTGCTCTCAGACCCAGAAAGACCAGGCACTCCCAGCCTGGGCCAGTGGGAAAATCTCAGTGTGCAATCACTGCTTGGAACCTCTCTGGCGGTCCGGAGCTGCCCAGAGAGCCGCCGCTGTCCTGGTTTTGGGTACAAGCAGGAGTTCCTGTGTCCCCAGGAACTGCGACTGGGAACATGCTCTGCCAGCAGCCAGGGGGAACTTATGTGCTCTGCAGCACCCAGCGGGGAACAGACTGAGGCTTCTCTCTTAGGGGGAGGTCTGGGTGCAGTATGCTTTCCTCTAAACCTCCAAAAACCATCAAAAGCTGTCAAGGTGGGAGGAAAAAAATGAACAAAGAAACATAAAAACCTCCAGAGAACAAAAGCCTGAAAAACCGGTTTCCTCAGAGCCCACCCCCTTGAGGGAGGCGGGAGGACTTAACTCACAGAGCATTGCCTGAAAACCCAAGTGGCAGGCACCTCCCCCAGAAAACCAACCAGGAAAAAAAAAAAGACGACAAGAGAACAACCACCACTACTTCATAGATAGAAATTTTATTTTTAATTCGTTCCCACTATCCTGGTTCATTTATTTATATATATATTTATATACACATTTATATATATATATAGACAATTTTTTAACCTATTTACCATCACAGTGAGATGTCCAGTATATCAAATTCCATAATCACCTCTTAACCTGAACTTTTTGATACATATAACCATGTTTTTCTTTTGCTTTTCTATTTTTTAATTTTTTTTTATAATTTTAGCTTAGTTTGTTTAGTTTATTATTAAATCACCCCCTGGCAGTTTCAAAAGATCATCAAAACTGATCTAATAGCACCTGTGTAATTTTATCTGAAATAGAGAAAAGAAGGATATATGCTAAATATTAAATTTGAATATGAATTTTTTTCTCTTATCATATACTTTTATCAGTCTTTTTGTTTGTTTTTGTTTGTATACTTCATAAATCTTACCTTGGGGTCCATTTGGGCTGAGCTTTCTCTTTTATCTTCCCTTATTTCCCTGTCTCTCTCTCTCTTTTTTTTCTTTTTCTTTTTTCTATCATTTGGGTGGGGACTCCTGATTGCTCAGAAGTGTTCCAGGGTGCACCTTAACTGCACCAAGGTCGATACATCCAGGTATATCCGTTCAGCCATCTCTCACCAAAATGACTAGGAGGAGGAACGCCCAAGAGAAGAAAAATTCAGAGGATGGGCCTTCTGCAACAAAGCTAATGGCTATCGACATAGACATATGTCAGAAAGGGAATTCAGGCTAAGAATTATCCAGGCAATAGCTAGGTTGGAAAAAGCCATGGATGACCAAACGGAATTGATTAGGGCAGAACTGAAAGCCACCAGGGATGATGTACACAATGTTAGGGCAGAAATGAAAGCCACCAGGGATGATGTTCCCAAGGCTCACAATGAGTTCCAATCTAATCTAAATTCTCTAAAAGCTAGGGCAATTGAGACAGAAGATAGAATTAGTGATCTGGAGGACAAACAGATAGAAAGGATCAGGAGGAAGCCTGGAACAAACAGCTTAGAAGCCATGAAAACAGAATCAGGGAAATAAATGATGCCATGAAACGTTCCAATGTCAGAATTATTGGAATCCCTGAAGGGGAGGAGAAAGAAAGAAGTCTAGAAGATAGAGTGGAACAAGTTCTCCATGAAAATATTCCCAACCTCGCGAATGGAACCAGGGTTCATGTACTAGAGGCAGAACGGTTTCCCCCCAAGATTATAGATTCTCAAAAGACCTCGAGACACCTAATAGCAAAAATGAATTATAATTGTAGGCAGGCCCTCTTGAAGGCAGCTAGGACAAAGAAGCTCCTTACCTACAGAGGAAGGCCCATCCGAATAACGTCAGACCTGTCCACAGAAACCTGGCAAGCCAGAAAGGGCTGGCAAGATATATTCAGGGCAATAAATGAGAAAAACATGCAGCCAAGAATACTTTATTCAGCAAAACTGGCATTCAAAATGGATGGAGAGATAAAGAGTTTCCAAGACCAGCAAGGCTTAAAAGAGTATGCGACCACCAAGCTGACACTGCAGAAAATATTAAGGGGGGTTCTATAAAAGAGAAAAAATGCTAAGAATATCATTGAACAGAAATATAGAGACAATCTACAGAAAGAAAAACTTCAAAGGTAACACGATGTCAATAAAAACGTATCTATCAATAATCACTCTCAATGTGAATGGCCCAAATGCACCCATAAAATGACACAGGGTTGCAGATTGGATAAAACGACAGGACCCATCCATATGTTGTCTACAAGAGACCCATTTTGAACCTAAGGATACACCCAGACTGAAAGTGAACAGATGGAGAAGCGTCTTTCATGCCAATGGGCCTCAAAAGAAAGCCAGGGTAGCGATTCTCAGAGCAGATAAATTAGATTTTAAACTAAAGACTGTAGTCAGAGATACAGAAGGATGCTACATCATTCTTAAAGTGTCTATCCACCAAGAAGATCTAACAATTGTAAATATTTATGCCCCCAGTATGGGAGCAGCCAATTACATAAGAAAACTATTAATCAAGATAAAGAGTCATATTAATATGAATACATTTATAGTAGGAGATCTCAACATGCCTCTCTCAGTAATAGGCAGATCATCCAAGCAGAAATTCAATAAAGAAACAAGAGCATTGAATGAAACATTGGACCAGATGGACCTCATAGATATATACAGAACATTCCACCCTAAAACAACAGAATACTCATTCTTCTCAAGTGCACATGGAATCTTCTCCAGAATAGACCACATACTGGGTCACAAATCAGGACTCAACTGATACCAAAAGACTGAGATTATTCCCTGCATATTCTCAGATCACAATGCTTTGAAACTGGAGCTCAATCACAAGGAAAAATTTGGAAGGAACTCAAACACCTGGAAGCTAAAGACCACCGTGCTTAAGAATGCTTGGATCAACCAGGAGATCAAAGAAGAACTTAAACAATTCATGAAAACCAATGAGAATGAAGACACTTCAGTCCAATACCTATGGGATAAAGCAAAGGCTGTCCTAAGGGGGAAATACATAACCATCCAAGCCTCCCTCAAAAACACTGAAAAATCCAGAATGCACCAACTGTCTCTACCCCTTAAAGAACTGGAGAATCAACAAGAAATCAAACCAACTCCACACACAAGAAGGAAAATAATCAAGATTAGAGCAGAGATCAATGAGGTAGAAACTAGAGATACAGTAGAATGTATCAATGAAACTAGAAACTGGCTTTTGAAAGAATCAATAAGATCGATAAACAATTGGCCACACTAATCCAAAAGAAAACAGAGAAAGCTCAAATTAATAAAATTATGAATGAAAAGAGAGAAATCACAACTAACACCAAGGAAGTAGAAACAATCATCAGAAGTTATTATCAACAGTTATATGCCAAAAGTTAAGCAACCTAGATGAAATGGATGCATTCCTGGAAAACTATAAACTCCCAAAATTGAACCAGAAGAAATTGACAACCTGAATAGACCATTATCTAGTAACTAGACTGAAGCAGTGATCAAAAACCTCCCAAAAAACAAGAGCCCAGGACCTAATGGATTCCCTGGGGAATTCTACCAAACTTTCAAAGAAGAAATAACACCTATTCTCCTGAAGCTGTTTCAAAAAATTGAAGCAGAAGGAAAACTTCCAGACTCTTTTTAGGAAGCCAGCATTACCCTGAACCCCAAACCAGGCAAAGACCACACCAAAAAGGAGAATTTCAGACCAATAATACTGATGAATATGGATGCTAAGATTCTCAACAAGATCCTAGCAAACAGGATCCAACAGCACATTAAAAAGATTATCCACCATGACCAGGTGGGATTCATCCCTAGGTTACAAGGATGGTTCAACATTCACAAATCAATTAGTGTGATAGAAGAAATCAATAAGAGAAGAGAGAAGAACGACATGGTCCTCTCAATGGATGCAGAAAAAGCATTTGACAAAATCCAGCATCCGTTCCTGATTCAAATGCTTCAAAGTATAGGGATAGAGGGAACATTCCTGAACTTAATAAAATCTATCTATGAAAGACCCACAGCAAATATCATCTCAATGGGAAAAAGCTCAAAGCCTTCCCATTGAGATCAGGAACACGACAAGGATGCCCACTCTCACCACTCTTGTTCAACATAGTATTAGAAGTCCTAGCAACAGCAGGCAGACAACAAAGAGGAATAAAAGGTATCCAAATTGGCGATGAAGAAGTCAAACTCTCTCTCTTTGCAGATGACATGATTCTTTATATGGAAAACCCAAAAGACTCCACCCCCAAACTACTAGAACTCATACAGCAATTCAGTATTGTGGCAGGATACAAAGTCAATGTACAGAAATCAATGGCTTTCTTATACACTAACAATGAAAATACAGATAGGGAAATTAGAGAATCGATTCCATTTACTATAGCACCAAGAACCATAAGATACCTGGGAATAAACCTAACCAAAGAGGTAAAGGATCTGTACTCGAGGAACTATAGAACACTCATGAAAGAAATTGAAGAAGACACAAAAAGATGGAAGACCATTCCATGCTCTTGGATTGGAAAAATAAACCTTGTTAAAATGACTATACTGCCTAGAGCAATCTACATTTTTAATGCCATTCCAATCATAACTCCACCGGTATTTTTCAAAGAGCTGGAGCAAATAATCCTAAAATTTGTATGGAGTCGGAAGAGACCCTGAATCGCTAAGGAAATGTTGAAAAACAAAAATAAAACTGGGGGCATCACATTACCTGATTTCAAGCTTTACTACAAAGCTGTGATCACCAAGACAGCATGGCACTGGCATAAAAACAGACACATAGACCAGTGGAACAGAGTAGAGAGCCCAGATATGGACCCTCACCTCTATGGTCAAATAATCTTTGACAAAGCAGGAAAAAATATGCAGTGGAAAGAAGACAGTCTCTTAAACAAATGGTGCTGGGAAAATTGGACAGCTATATGTAGAAGAATGAAACTCAACCATTCTCTTACACCATACACAAAGATAAACTCGAAATTGATAAAAGACCTCAATGTGAGACAGGAATCCATCAGAATCCTGGACGAGAACATAGGCAGTAACCTCTTTGATATCAGCCACAGCAACTTCTTTCAAGATATGTCTCCAAAGGCAAAGGAAATAAAAGTGAAAATGAACTTTTTGGACTTCATCAAGATCAAAAGCTTCTGCACAGCAAACGAAACAGTCAACAAAACAAAGAGGCAACCCACGGAATGGGAGAAGATATTTGCAAATGACAGTACAGACAACAGGTTGATATCCAGGATCTATAAAGAAATTCTCTAACTCAACACACACAAAACAGATAATTATATCAAAAAATGGGCAGAAGATATGAACAGACACTTCTCCAATGAAGACATACAAATGGCGATCAGAGACATGAAAAAATGTTCATCATTACTAGCCATCAGGGATATTCAAATTAAAACCACATTGAGATACCACCTTACACCAGTTAGAATGGCCAAAATTAGCAAGACAGGAAACAACGTGTGCTGGAGAGGATGTGGAGAAAGAGGAATCCTCTTACACGGTTGGTGGAAATGCAAGTTGGTGCAGCCACTTTGGAGAATAGTGTGGAGATTCCTCAAGAAATTAAAAATAGAGCTTCCCTATGACCCTGCAATTGCACTACTGGGTATTTACCCCAAAGATACAGATGTGGTGAAAAGAAGGGCCATCTGTACCCCAATGTCTATGGCAGCAATGGCCACGGTCGCCAAATTGTGGAAAGAACCAAGATGCCCTTCAACAGATGAATGGATAAGGAAGATGTGGTCTATATACACTATGGAGTATTATGCCTCCATCAGGAAGGATGAATACCCAACTTTTGTAGCAACATGGACGGGACTGGAAGAGATTATGCTGAGTGAAATAAGTCCAGCAGAGAGAGTCAATTATGAAATGCTTTCACTTACTTGTGGAGCATAACAAATAACATGGAGGACATTGGGAGATGGAGAGGAGAAGGGAGTTGAGGGAAATTGGAAGGGGAGGTGAACCATGAGAGACTTTGGCTCTGAAAAACAACCTGAGGGGTTTTTAAGGGGCTTTGGGGTGGGAGGTTTGGGGAGCCAGGTGGTGGGTATTAAGGAGGGCATGTATTGCATGGAGCACTGGGTGTGGTGCAAAGCAATGAATACTCTTACACTGAAAAGAAATTTTAAAAAGATGAATGTAAATGGCACTGCAATCAAAAGACAGGGAGGGTGACAGGGTAGATTAAAAAAAAACTAAATCCATCTTTATGCTGCCTACAAGAGAATTATTTTAGACCTAAAGACACCTGCAGATTGAAAATGATGGAAGGGAAAAATATCTATCATTCAAATGAATTTCAAAATAAAGCTGGAGTAGCAATACTTATATCTAACAAAATAGATTTAAAACAAAGATTGTAACCAGAGACAAAGAAGGACGCTGTGTAGTAATAAGGGGACAATCCAACAAGAAGATATAACAACTGTAAATATTTAGGACCCAACATGAGAGCACTGAAATATATGAAACAATTAATAATGAACATAAATATCTAATTGATAATACAATAATAAGGGACTTTAACACCCCACTTACAACAATGGAAAACTCATCTAAACAGAAAACCAGCAAGGAAAGAATGGCTTTGCATGACACACTATACCAGATGAACCTAAGAGATATAACCAGAGCATTCCATCCTAAAACAGCAGAATACACTTTCTTCTCAAGTGCACATGGAACATTTCCAGAACACACCACATATTAGCCCACAAAAGTAGCCTCAATAATTCAAAAATACCATGCAACATTTTTTTAAAAGATTTATATATTTGAGACACAGAGCAAGACCTTGAGTGAGAGGACGGCCAGAGGGAGAGAAGCTTCAAGCAGACTCTCTGCTGAGTTCAGAGCCCAATGCAGAGTTTGATCTCACAGTCCATGAGATTATGACCTCAACTGAAATCAAGAGTCAGACGCTTAACTGACTGTGCCACCCAGTTGCCCCTCATGCATCATTTCTGACCACGATGATATGAAACAAGAAGTTAACCACAAGAAAAAATATGGAAAGGCCAAAATACTTGGAAGTTAAATAACATACTGCTTAACAATGAAGGAGTCAACCAGGAAATAAAAAAGAAATTAAAAATCACATGGAAACAAATGAAAATGAAAACACAATGGTCCACAACCTCTGGGATGTAGCAAAAGTGTTCTAAGAGGGAAGCTGATAACAATATAGGCCAACTACCTCAAGAAGAAAGAAAAATCTCAAAAAAAAAAAAAAATCTAACCTTATACCTAAAGGAGCTAGAAAAAGAACAGCAAACAAAACCTAAAACCAGCAGAAGGAAGGAAATAATAAAGATTGGAGCAGAAATAAATGATATAGAAACTTAAAAGCAATAGAACAGATCAATAAAACCAGGAGATGCTTCCTTGGAAAAAAATTCAATAAAATTGATTAACCTCTAGCCAGAATTATCAGGAAAAAAAGAAAAAGGCTCAAATAAATAAAGTCACAAATGAGAGAGGAGGAAAAAATACCACCACAAAAATACAAACAGCTGTAAGAGAATATTATGTAAAACTATATGCCAACAAATTGGAAAACCTGGAAGCAATGGATAAATTCCTAGAAACATATATACTACCAAAATTGAAACAGGAAGAAATATAAAATTTAAATCAACTGATAACCAGAGAAGGAAGTGAATAAGTAATCCAAAAACTCCCAATAAACAAAAGCTCAGGACCAGATGACTTCACAAGCAAATTCTACCAAACATTTAAAGAAGAGGTAATACTTATTCTTCTCAAACTAGTCTCTTTTTTTTAAGATTTTATTTATTTATTTGACAGACAGAGATCACAAGTAGGCAGAGAGGCAGGCAGAGAGAGAGGGGGAAGCAGACACCCTACTGAGCAGAGATCCTGATATGGGGCTCGATCCCAGGACCCTGGGATCATGACCTGAGCCGAAGGCAGAAGCTTTAACCCACTGAGCCACCCAGGCGATCCTCAAACTAGTCTTAAAAAATGGAAAGGAAAGAAAGCTTCCAAACTCATGCTATGAGGCTAGCAATTCCTTTGGGAGAAAAAAAAAAAAAAAGGCATCACACACACAAAAAGAGAGAAATACAGAGTAGTACCCCCTGAGGACCACAGATGAACAAATCCTCAACAAAATATTAGCAAATGGAATTCAGCTATACATTTAAATGACCATTCAACATGATCAAGAGGGATTTATTCCAGGGTTGCAAGAGTAGTTCAATATTTGCAAATCAATCAACGGGACACATAACATCAATAAGGAAAAGATTAAGAACTATATGATCATTTCAAGAGATGCCAAAAAAGCATCTGACAAAGTACAATATCCATTCATGATAAAAACCCTCATCAAAGTGGGTTAGAGGGAACATACCCTAACATAATAAATGCTATATAGGAAAACCCACAGCTAACATTATCCCTAATGAGGAAATACTGAGAGCTATTCCTCTAAGATCAAGAACAAGACAAAGATATCTACTCTCACTGCTTTTCACATAGTACTAGAAGCAGTATAGAAATCAGACAACAGGGGCACCTGGGTGGCTCAGGGGGTTAAGCCTCTGCCTTTGGCTCAGGTCATGATCCCAGAGTCCTGGGATCGAGCTCCACATCGGGCTCTCTGCTCAGCAGGGAGCCTGCTTTCTCCCTCTCTCTCTGCCTGCCTCTCTGCCTACTTGTGATCTCTGTCTGGCAAATAAATAAATAAAATATTTTAAAAAAAAAGAAATCAGACAACAAAAAGGGAAAAAATGTATGCAGATCAGTAAGGAAGATGTAAAACTTTCATTCTCTACAGATGACATATTATATATAGAAAACACAAAAGACTCCACCAAAAAATTGGTAGAACTGGTAAACTAATTCAGTAAATTCACAGAATCCAAAATCAATGTACAGAAATCTTGCATTTCTATACAACCAATAATGAAGTGGCAAAAAAATTAAGAAAACAATACCATCTAAAATTGCACCGAAAGTAATAAGATACCTAGGAAAAAGCCTAATCAAAGAGGCAAAGGATGTGTATACTGAAAAACATAAAACACAGGTGAAAGAAATTGAAGATGACACAAAGAAATGGAATGCTCATGGATTGGAAGAAAAACTATGGTTAACATGTCTACAGTATCCAAAGCAACCTACATTTTAATGTAATCCTTATCAAAACATGAAAAACATGTACGGAGCCCCAAAAGACCCCAAATAGCAAAAGCAATATTGAAAAAGAAGAACAAAACTGGATCCCAGATTTGAAGATAAACTACAAAGCTGTAGTGATCAAAACAGTACGGTACTGGCACAAAAATAGACCCATAGATCAATAGAACAGAATAAACAACCCAGAAATGAACCCAGGATTATGTGATCAATTAATACATGACAAAGGAGGCAAGAATATACAGTAATGAAAAGACAGTCTCTTCAATAAATGGTGCTGGGAGAACGGGACAGCTACATGTACAAGTGCAATACTGGACCACTTTTTTTAGACCATACACAGAAGCAAAGTCAAAGTGGATTAAAGACCTAAATGTGAGACCTGAAACCATAAAACTCCTAGAAGAAAACTGGTCGTAATTTCTTTGACATTAGCTGTAGCAACATTTTTCTAGATATGTCTCCTCAGGCAAGGGAAAGAAAAGCAAAAATAAACTACTGGGACTACACCAAAATCTATTGCACAGCATAGAAAACAATAACTGAAACAAAAAGACAACTTACTGAATGGGAGAAGATATTTATAACTGATGTGTCCAATAAGAAGTTAATATGCAAAATATATAAAACCTTATATAACTCAGCACCAAAAACCATGAACAATCCAAATAAAAGATAGGAAAGGACCTGAGTAGACACTTTTCCAAAGAAGACTTGTAGATGGCCAACAGAGACATGAAAAGATGCTCAACATTGCTAATCATCAGAAAAATGCAAATCAAAACCACAGTTAAATAGTACCGCATACCAGTCAGAATGACTGGAATCAAAAAGATAAGAAATAACAAGTGTTGGTGAGCATGTGGTGGAAAGGGAACACTTATGGATTATTGGTGGGATTGTAAATTTGTGCAATCACTGTGGAAAACAGTATGGAATTTCCTCAAAAAATTAAAATAAGGTATACCATATGATCCAATAATTCCACTATTGGGTATTTACCCAAAGAAAATGTAAATGATAATTCAAAAAGATATCTGCACCCCTATGTTTATTGAAGCATTATTTATAATAGCCAAGATATGGAATCAAACTATGTGTCCTCTCAATAGAGGAATGGATAAGGAAGATGTTATATATATATATATATATGCAATGGTATGTTAGCAGCCATAAAAAGGATAAGATTGTGCCATTTGTGACAACATAGATGGACCTAGAGGGTATTATGGTAAGTGAAATAATTCAGAATGAGAAAGACAAAGACCACATGATTCCATTCTTAAGTGGAACCTAAAACAAAACAAAACAAAAATCTGAATAAAAAAGTAAAAAGCAAAATCATACCTGAAAAGAATAAATTGATGCTTGCCAGGGGGTAGCATGTGGGGATTGGGCAAAATGGGTGAAGGGGAATGTGAGATACAGGCTTCTTGTTATGGAATGAATAGGTCAGAGGAATAAAAAGCACAGCGTAATGGATATAGTCGATGATACTACAACAGTGATGTACCAGACAGATAGTAGCTACACTTGTGAACATAGTGTAAGTTATACTCCTGAAACTAATGTAACATTTTGTGTCAAGTATACTCAAGTTAAAAAAAAATAAAATAAGGACTTTCAATGTAATCAAACCTGAGAGAATTCATCACTAACTGTTCTTCCCCTCAATAAATATTAAATGTAGTCTTTCAGGCTAAACTGAAAAGACACTGAACAGTAATTCCAATCTACAAAAAGAAATATAGAGCACAAGTAAAGGTAAGTGTATATATAAATAAAATGACGGTAGTTCTGATGGAAAACTGAGTGTATATACGACTGATAAATTATTGAACACTACACCTGAAATTAACGAGGTACTATAGGTTGGCTAATTGAATTTAAATAATAAATAAAATAAGATTTGTAGGTAGCATGTAAAAATAAATAAAAATAAATGTCTATATAAAAAACAAAGGAATAAATCAGTAATCTAACCTAACACGTGAATACACTAGAAGAGGAAACTAAACCCAAAACAAGAAGAAAGAAGTAAAACATAAACATTATATCAGAATAAATTAAAGAGAGAACAGAAAACAATAGAGAAAATCCATGGAATCAAAAGGTTGTCCTTCTAAAAGATCAAAAAAATTGACAAACATTGAACCATAGTGATCAAGAAAAAAGAAAGAAAACTCAATTTACTAAAATTAAGAATAAAAGAGGGAATATTACTACTGATCCTACAGAAATAAAATTGATTATAAAAGAATAATGTAAACAACTATAATCCAACAAATTAGATAATATGGATAAAATGAACAAATCCCTGAACAGATACAACTAAAACTGACTCAAGAAGAAATAGAAAATATGAATAAACCTATAATAATGAGATAAAAATTAGTAATTTTTAAACTTCCCACAAAAAATTAACCCAGGACCAGACAGTTCTACTGCTGAATTTTGCCGAATGTTTGAAGAACTATTCACACATTATTTCAAAGCTAAAAAAAGAAGGAACAATTTTCAACTCATTATATGAATTCAATATTACACTAATACCAAAGCCAAATGAAGATATCCCAAGAAAACTGCTCACTAATATCCCTTGTGAATATAGATGTAAAATTTCTCAGCAAAATACTAACAGTGAAGTCTATTCATACATAAAAAGAATTATATAACATTAACAAGTGGGATTTATCCTGGGAATGTGAATTCGTTTCAACACTTAAAAACAAAATAATGTAACACACTATATTAAAAGAATAAAGGCCAAACCACATTATCCTCTCAATAGATACAGAAATGGTATTTGACTAAATCTACCTTGATTTCATTATGGAAATACCAACAAACTAAGAATAGAAGAAAATTTCCTCAACCTGTTTAGGAAAATATATTTAAAAAAAGGAAAAACCCCACAAATGACATCATACTTGCTAGTAAAAGCCTGAAAGCTTTACCTCTAAAATCAGGAATAATACAGACATGTTTATTCTCCTAAATTCTAGTCATCATTTTAGTGGAAGTTCTAGCCATGAGCAAATAAGAATATGGGGGGGAAAATCGCCCGAATGGAAAAGAAGTCAAAATATCTACATTTACGGGGTGCCTGGGTGGCTCAGTGGGTTAAAGCCTCTGCTTTCAGCTCAGGTCATGATCCCAGGGTCCTGGGATCGAGCCCCACATCGGGCTCTCTGCTCCACGGAGAGCCTGCTTCCTCCTCTCTCTCCCTGCCTGCCTCTCTTGCCTACTTGTAATCTCTGTCTGTCAAATAAATAAATAAAATAAAATAAATCTACATTTGCAAATAATATAATCACATGCATAATCCTAAGGAATCTTCCCAAAATTGTTAGAAATAATAAATGAGGTCAGCTAAGTAGCAGGATACATTAATATTTAAAATGTATTGTAATTCTCTACATGATCAATAAAGTATCCAAAACAAAATTAAGACAATTCCATATAAGGTAGACTGGGTGGTTCAGTTGGTTAAGCAGCTGCCTTCGGCTCAGGTCATGATCCCAGCACCCTGGGATTGAGTCCCACATCGGGCTCCTTGCTTGGCAGGGAGCCTGCTTCCTCCTCTGCCTCTGCCTGCCACTCTGTCTGCCTGTGCTCGCTCACTCTCTCTCACTCTCTCTCTCTGACAAATAAATAAATAAATAAATAAATAAAAATCTTTTTTAAAAAATCCCAAATACTTATGAATAAATTTAACAAAAGAAGTGTAAAACATATACCCTGAAAACTTCAAAAAAATCATTGAAGGAAATAAGAGACCTAAATAAAGAGAAGCACATTCTGTGTTCATAGATCAAAAGGTCTAATATTTTTAAAATGGCAAATGGAACTTCCTAAATAGACCTATAGATTCGATAAAATATCAAAGATACCACTGGGTTTTGTTTTTGTTTTTGTTTTTGCAGAAATTGATGATTGGATCCCCAAATCCAAATAGAAATGCAGTGACCTGGAGAAAAAAATAATTTGGAAAAGTACAGAATCAAAGAACTCATGTGTCAATTTCAAAACTTTTTACAAAGCTACAGTAATCATGACTATGTGGTACTGGAATAAGGATAGACATATAAATTAATGGAATAGAATTGAGAGTCCAGAAATAAGCCCATACATTTATAGTCAATTGGTTATTAGCAAGCATACCAAAAAAATTCAATTGGGAAATAATAGTCTTTCCAACAAACGTGTTGAAACAACTGAATATTCATATGCAAAAGAATAAAGTTGTCTTTTCATGCATCTCTTGACCATTTGGATGTCTTCTTTGGAAAACTGCCTATGTATGTTTTCTGCTTATTTTTTAATTGGATTATTCATTTTGGGCATTTAGTTGTATGAGTTCTTTACATATTTTGGATACTAACCCTTTATTGGGTATGCCATTTGCAAATATCTTCTCCCATTCCATTAGTTGTCTTTAAGTGTTGTTGAACAGTCCATTCTCTAAGCAGAAGCTTTTTATTTCAATGAAGTCCCAATAGTTTATTTTTGCTTTTCCTTCCCCTGGCTCAGGAGACATCTCTAGAAAGATGTTGCTATGGCTGATGTCAAAGAGGTTACTGGCTGTATTCTCTAGAATTTTTTTAAAGATTCTATTTACTTATCTGACAGACAGAGATCACAAGCAGGCAGAGAGGCAGGCAGAGAGAGAGGAGGAAGCAGGCTCCCCACTGAGTGGAGAGCCAGATGCAGAGCTCGATCCCAGGACCCCGGGATCACAACCTGAGCCGAAGGCAGAGGCTTTAACCCACTGAGCCACCCAGGTGTCCCTGTTCTCTAGAATTTTTATAGTTTCATGTCTTACATTTACACCATTAATCCATTTCAAATTTATTTTTCTCTGTAGTGTAAAAAAAGTGGTCCAGTTTCATTTTTTGGCTGTTGCTGTCCAGTTTTCCAAACACCATTTTTAAAAGAAAGTGTCTTTTCTTCCACTGAATATTCTTTCCTTCTTTGTCAAAGATTAGTCGACCATATAGTTATGGGTCCATTCCTAAGTTTTCTATTTTGTTCCATTGATCTCTGAGTCCGTTTTTGTGCCAGTACCATAGTGTCATGATCACTAAAGCTTTATAATATAATTCTAACTCTGGAATTGTGATGCTTCTAGCTCTGCTTTTTCTTTTTCAAAGTTGCTTTGGCTATTTGAGGTCTTTTGTGTTTCCACACAAATTCTAGGATTGTTTGTTAGTTCTGTGAGAAATGTTAGTATTTTTATAGGGATTGCATTAAATGTGTAGATTGCTTTGGGTAGTATGGACATTTTAACAAAATTTGTTCTTCCAATCCATGAGCATGGAATGTCTTTCCATTTATTTGTGTCTTCTTCAATTTCTTTCACCAGTGTTTTATAGTTTACAGAGTACAGTTTCAACATCACTGATCCTCAGGAAAATACAAATCAAAAGCACAATGAGATATCACCTCACACCTGTCAGAATGGCTAAAATCAACAACACTAGAAACAATAGGTGTTGGCAAGGATATGGAGAAAGGGGGGAACCCTCTTGCACTGTTAGTGGGAATGCAAACTCATACAGCCACTCTGGAAGCAGTATGGAGGTTCCCCAAAAAGTTAAAAATAGAAGTACCCTATGATCCAGAATTTGCACTACTAGATGTGTACTCAAAGAATACAAAAATACTAATGCAAAGGGATACCTATACCCCAATGTTTATAGCAGTATTATCTACAACAGCCTAATTATGGAAAACAGCCCAAGTGTCCATCAACTGATGATTAGATAAGAAAGATATGGTATATATATCTGTGCCTATATCTATATCTACATATTTACATATAAACATATACATATATACATACATATGTATATACATGTGTGTATATATATAAATATATATATAATGGAATATTATTCAGCCATGAAAATTAATGAAATCTTGCCATTTGCAGTGACATGGGTGGACGAGAGGGTATTATGCTAAGTGAGATAAGTTAATCAGAGAAAAATAAATACCAAATTATTTCACTCATATGTGGAATTTAAGATATAAAACAAATGAACAAAGGAGGAAAAAGGAGAGAAGCAAACCAACTTACAGATTCTTAACTATAGAGAGCAAACTGGTGGTTACCAAAGGGGAAAGGGTAGTGAAATGGGTTAAATAAGTGATGAGGATTAAGGAGTACTATGCATGTTGTAATGAGCAGAGGCTGATGTATGGAAATGTTGAATCTCTATATTTTATACCTGAAACTAGTATTACACTGTATGTTAGTTAACTGGAATTTAAATAAAATTTAAATAAAAACTTTAAAAATTCAAAAAAGAATAAAGTTGTGTTCTTACCTCACATTATATACAAAATTGCAAAATTAATTAAAAAATAATCAAAGCATTAAATATAAGAACTAAAATTATAAATAGTCATAGCAGAAAACAGAAGAAAAATTCATAAGCTTGGCTTTTTCAATTTTTTAAAAGATTTATTTATTTATTTTATATAGAGAGAACAAGAATGGGAAGTGCAGAGAGAGGGAAGGAGAATCTCAAGTAGACTCCAATCTGAGTGTGGAACCTGGCACAGGGCTCTATCACAACATGAGCCAAAACCAGGACATGTAACTAACTGTGCCACACAGGTGCCCCTGTCAATGTTGGTTTTTTTTTAACATGAAAAAAGTACATGCAACAAAAGAGAAAAGAAAAAGATAAAGTGAATTTGATCAAAATTTAAAATTCTGTGCATGATATCACATCTTCAAAAATGCAAAAATACAGTCCACAAAATGGGACAAAATCTTTGCAATACCTGTATCTTATCCAGGATTTGTATCTAGACTATATAAGTAATCTAACAACTTGATAACTAATAAAACCCAATTCAAAAATAGTCAAAAACCAATCTCTTTTTTTAAATTTATTTATTTGACAGAGAGGGAGAGATCACAAGTAGGCAGAGAGGGAGGGGGAAACAGGCTCCCCACTGAGCAGAGAGCCTGACGTGGGGCTCGATCCCAGGACCCTGAGATCATGACCTGAGCCGAAGGTAGAGGCTTAACCCACTGAGCCACCCAGGCGCCCCTCAAAAACCAATCTTAAGAGACCTTTCTCCAAAGGAGATGTATAAATTGCCAATTAACACTGAAAAAACAATGCTCAATATCATTAGTAATCAGGGAAATGGAAATCAAAACCACAGTATGATAACACTTCACACCCACAAAAGAGCCATAATAAAAGAGACAGGCATTAACAAGTGTCAGTGATGATATGGAGAAATTGAAACACTCATACAATGCTGGTGGAAATATAAAATGATGCAGCCACTTTGGAAAACAGTTCAGTTCCTCACAAGGTTAAAGTGAAAGTAGCCAAACGCAAAAAGTCACGAATTGTATGTATCCACTTACATACAATGATCAGACTAGGCAAATCTGTAGAGACAAAAATTAGGTTAGGGACACCTGTGTGGCTCAGTTGTTGGGCATCGGCCTTTGGCTCAGGTCATGATCCCAGCATCCTGGGATTGAGCCCCATATCAGGCTCCCTGCTCAGTGGGGAGCCTGCTTCTCCCTCTCCAGCTACCCTGTGCTTGCGTTCCCTCTCTCGCTATCTCTCTGTCATAAATAAATAAAATCTTAAAAAAAAAAAAGAAATTAGGTTAATGTTTTCCAGGGGTTTAAATGAGTAACTCATAGTAACTACACAGTATCTTTAGAGGTGATGAAATTTATGAAATTGATAGTAGTGATGAAAAACTCTGTGAATATATAAAAAAATAACTGTACTTTAAAAGGCTGAAATTTATGGTATGTGAAATATATCTCAATACAGCAATTAAAAAATAAATGGTAGTACAAAACAAAGTTAGAAAACAGTATCGACAATAATTTGAAAATTCATTGACAAAGACACATCAGAAGTGATATCAACAAGATGGTAGAATAGGAAGCTCTGAACCCACCTTTATCCCATAAACACACCAATTCAGCAACAATTCATAGGCAAATTCCCTTAGTGATAAGTCCAGAAACCAATGGACTGGCTCTTGCATGCTGGGAGATTGTAAAACCAGACTCATGGAAGCCATAGGAAGAGTTAGAACACCCTCTCACTGGAGTTCCTGCTCCCAACACAGTGCCATATGATCAGCAAGAGACCTCCTAGTCCCAGATTCACCCAAGAGAGGGAAGAAATTTGTTTATGTGTCCAATACCCCAACTTTTCAAGGGAGATTTCCAGATGAGTGACTTACGATTTGCCAGTATTGGAGTTCTGGAAGATACACCACGGTCTAGCCACTCAGGGTGAGATAAAGATGGCAGCTTGAGCTGGTAGACATGGATCGTCCCCCTGCTCAGCACAGAGAAAATAGATTTTAAAAATTCATGATCTGTGTCCTCGTGAGTAGAGAAACAATCACCCATATACTCAGTGCCCCAACTTCTCCAGGGCTCCCCCTAAAATGAACATCTCTCTAGAAAGTCTTCAAGCTCTATCTTTTAAAATGAAGTAGAGGTGATGACTTTCCCGGACAAAAGATGACAAAGATCACTAGTCCTGCCTTATAATAGATGCTAAAGGGAGTTCTTGGAGTTGAACTAAAGGAACATTAAACAGCAACACAGTACCATATGATTTAATTCATATGTGGAATCTAAAAAACAAAACAAATGAATGAACAAAAGAAAAACAGAATCAGATACATAAATACAGAAAACAAACTGAGGGTTGCCAGAGGGGAGGGTGTTGTGAGGGGATGGGCAAAATGGGTGAAGGGGAGTGAGAGGTACATGCTTCTAGTAACAGATTTAATAAGTCATGGAAATAAAGACACAGCATAGGAAATATAGTCAATGATATTGTAATCATGTTGTATGGTGACAGGTGGTAGTTACACTTGTGAACGTAGCATAATGTATACAGAAGCTGAATTGTCATTTTGTACACCTGAAACTAATGTACCATTATGTGTCAACTATACTCAAATAAAAAAAATTTTTAAATAGAAGAAGAAACAAGCTAGTGGTTATGAAAATAATTCATATTCTGTTATATTTAATAACATTTAGGTTATATGACAATTCTACAATTATTCTACAATAACTTTTACAATGAACAACAAGTCAGTTTCTCTTTAACCAAACTGTTTTCCAGTGATCCATGAAACATCACTTTGAAGCTCTGCAAAACTTGTAAATATCACCTTGGAAATTGATTTTCACTTTCTAAATTTATACTGGATGTTTCCAACATCCTACCACTAGCCAGAGACCAACTCTTCAAAACTGAGAACAGACTGGAAGATAACTAGTGAATATGGGGGAAAGGAGGAATAGATGTTTGGAGAAAAGTTTCATAGTGTTTAAATGATTGAATTATTGTGAGGTATGAAGATTATCCTTCCCTACTCAATGCAATTTCTGTGGGACTGCAGACAATAAATTACAAATAACAATTTAAAAACCCCTACCAACACAACGTCATATAAACAAATACAGATTACTGTATTACTATAATGGTTGTGGAAAAATTGCTTTAAGTTCTAGCATAGAAATTAAAACCAAAAGTATTAAAAATAGATATAACTAGGGGTGCCTGGGTGGCTCAGTGGGTTAAAGCCTCTGCTTTCGGCTCAGGTCGTGATCCCAGGGTCCTGGGATTGAGCCCCATATTGGGCTCTCTGCTCAGTGGAGAGCCTGCTTCCCCCTCTCTCTCTGCCTGCCTCTCTGCCTGCTTGTGCTCTCTGTCTGTCAAATGAATAAATAAAAAATCTTAACAAAAATAAAAAAATAAAAAATAAATTAAAAAATAGATATAACTAAAATGTTACAAGATAAAAGACAGCCTCTTCAATAAATGGTGTTGGGAAAATTGGACAGCCACATGCAGAAAAATGAAATTGGACCATTTCCTTACACCACACACGAAAATAGATTCAAAGTGGATGAAGGACCTCAATGTGAGAAAGGAATCCATCAAAATCCTTGAGGAGAATGCAGGCAGCAACCTCTTTGACCTCAGCCGAAGCAACATCTTCCTAGGAACATCGCCAAAGGCAAGGGAAGCAAGGGCAAAAATGAACTACTGGGATTTCATCAAGATCAAAAGCTTTTGCACAGCAAAGGAAACAGTTAACAAAACCAAAAGACAACTGACAGAATGGGAGAAGATATTTGCAAACGACATATCAGATAAAGGGCTAGTGTCCAAAATCTATAAAGAAC